>SJYX01001284.1:3068-33247 GCA_006410675.1 Oreotragus oreotragus
GGACTCCTTTTCCTATTTGGAACCAGTCTGTTGTTCCATGTCGGGGAGATTTCTTAGGCCAGATATCTTTGCAGAAATAGCACATGTTCATATTTTGAACATTCTGCAAAGATATAACATTTATATATTGTTGTATATGTATAGAACAAATACTAGTTAAAAATTTTTCAAATTAAACCTTTGTATGGATTAGCTTCAGGAGAATCAGCTTATTTAGACCTTAAGCAGATTTCAGCCAGAAGACAAAAATTATTCTCTGGGGTCTGTAGTGAAGGTAGAACTGAGGTCTTGATGACATCTTCACACTACTAAATCCAGAAGGCCAAAGAACCAAGACAAGGAGCTACATGGTCAAGGTGAGGGTCAAACTCACACCAAGAACTGACTCAGTAGAGATCACACTGCTACCAGTGCTGACCAAAGAATCATTTGTTGACTGCTTTTGTATCCATCACATAGTTCTATTTAAAACACTTAAATCGCTCCTGCTGGTTTTCTGGAATCTTCTTGAATGAAGGCCACTACCTACCAAACGTGGCACGGTGACATATGAAGGTAAGCCTCCCATGGATCTCACTGTTTATGTGGAGAATACATAAGAATCCATAGAAGCATGCATCTCCATAACTTATGAGTCTGTAAATGTTGACTCCGTGATGGTTCCTTGGAGCCTTTCAGACTTTCCTACTTTCTCAATTCAATAATAACCTTAGTGCTCCATTTCCAAATAACTCGGAAGTTTGTCAAAGGCAAACTACAGCGCATGATGCTATAATAGTAACAGACTATTCTGCATTCGCCATGCATTAGGTTCTTACAAAGAAGCAGAAGACATAATTTAAGTACAAAATTCAGGATTTACATTATACATCTGGGATTCCTTTGCTCTTTCTTTGGTCCTCAAAAGGGAGTGAGTGTCCAATATCATAAGCACAGTTCCTCCTGATTCACCTGACATTCACTGTTCTCACACAAGAAATCTGTACCTTCACAAGCTACCACTGACAAGAATCATACGTGGAGAAGGGCTCGCATTCGCCTTCAACAATCCTTAAAATGACACCTTTGGAATTTACTCACACACATGGCAAAATAATCAATCTGTTTTATATAAATCCCAGCATTTTAAGTTCAATTATACATTATAAAATATTCTAAGTTATAATACTTTTTGTTAATTGGTAGTGATGGCTACCTAAATTTAATATAGCAAAGAGTGTTATAGATCTTATCAAATTACTGAGGCATTCGGAAAAACTAAATTTTAATTATGAATTTTTCTTACTCTAAAACGTTCTCACAAAAATATATGAAAATATAGAAATTAGTGTGAAGCTATCCGTCAGGATTCCCTACACTATAAACCTAAATTGAGTTAACTGAATACAAATAAATAAAAATTATTTTAATCTCAAAGACAATATAAATTTTCCTTTAAGATCTGTTACAATCTGGCATGGTGTGACTATAAAGAACAGCCTCATTGACACTGAAAGCAAATCACTGATTAAATGGTTTGTTTTCTTTGAAAAGTCTCCAAAGCATATAATATCTAACAGACAGTAGAATAACTGATATAACTTTTAACAAGTTTCTGGCTAACAGCATTTGATACCTGTCAGCTTATATGAAATCACTATGCTTAGCTGACCATTTTGAGGAAAGTAGGCAAGTTCTTTTGATAGATATACGGTACCAACATATATGTGAACTCTCCATCAAAAGCAACCTCCTATGGGCAAAGGAAGGCTTATGTTTCCATGCTTTTTTTAAGGTCACAGACTACTGATTTATTATATGCAGCTGAATCTGTATTTAGAAAATCTTACTGCAATATCCTTACACTCAGTTTTCTCTTACATTCTCTCCAAAGCAGAGGTTCTCAAAGTGTGGTCCCTAGATCAGCAAGATCAGCATTACCTGAGAATCTGTAAGAAGTGAAAATTCTCAGGTCCCTCATCTGAACTGAATCAGAAGCTCTGAGGTATGGCCCAGAAACAGGTGTTTTAACAAGTCATGCAGGTGATGCTGGCTAAAGTTTGTGAAACTCTGCTCTAAAGCCAAAAGATATTCTCTAGCTACAAAGAAAAGTTTGCTTGTTTTTTAAAAAATTTTAACGTATTTATTTTTAAAGGAAGAATAATTGCTTTACAGTATGGTGTTGGTTTCTACCAAACATCAACATGAATGAAGAAAAGTTTTTATCCCTTACTTTGGAGCAGTCAGTTTTCTAGTGTCCTATGTCTCTAAGTCCAAGATGCCATTATACTTTATAGAATATACTAGAGTTCTTTACAATGATACCGATTTTTTAAAAGAATTTCATTTAACAAAGATTTTAGAATATGGCATATTCTCAATAAGTGTTAAAATGCTGATCCACACTTAACTAAAAATGTAGATTATAAAGGGAAATGTGGTTATTCAAAGCACTATGGTATAGAGATAAAAATTGATAGTGTTTTATCTTTTGTAATTTCAACAGATTCTTCCCTACAGTTAAGGTCAAAGAAAATAGGGCTGATTTTAAATTCCACCCACTAGTGTTTCTGGGTCCAGAACTTGTGTCATTTATACAAGCAGAGCCATGTCTGTGTGATAAATTAATGAACAGTACAGGTAATATGTATTCCTGTACAAAGGTCTTCAAAGGCAAGCTGGAGAGATTAACCCAAGGAATGGACAGAGAGGAACTGGTTTATTTTGCCAGTAGCACCTCTGGTGTGGTCTATGTTATTAGAAAGGCTAAAAACTTTAAAAACAGAATGAATGGATTTGATTACAAAGATATGCACCTCAATTTCTGCATAAATATATAATAGGAACTAAGGATAAAGCTTTGGGCAAAGCAATATTTTCTAGACCTTTCAACCAGAAAAAACAGGGATCAAGTTTGTAGTATGGTGCATTTTGATTATTATTTTAAAATTGTAATTAGTTTCATTTTAAGATTATCGTTCTCTATACCATATAATTAGAATTACATGCACCATAAGGCTGTGGGTCTCAAATTTTCCTATTTCCCTAAGGAGATCTGTAAAGCCCACATTTGACATGGAAGTACCCAAAGGAGGATGATTCCCACTTTATAGCAGATTCTCCACTGGACTACTAATTTTTTGATAAGTTTTTTTAATTTAAGGAAAGAAAATACTTTATAGAGTGGCATAACTTGCATGAATAATTCATCTTTCACAGATGTTACATTCAAGGAAAAACACTATATCATTTTTTAATGCACTTAAGGATGACAATAGACTGTGAACTTGTCAAATTTTCAAGTTATATTAACAGGAAGATGATGTACTAAGTGAAATAAGTCAGAGAGAGAAAGACAAATACCGTATGATATCACTTATAAGTAGGATCTAAAATATGACACAAATGAATGTATCTACAAAACAAACAAAGATTCACAGAGAACAGACTTGTGGTTGCTAAGGCGGAGGGGGAAGGATGGATTGGGATTCCAGAATCAGCAGATGCAAACTATCATATCTCTAGATGGATAAACAACGAGGTCCCATTATACAGCAAAGGGATCTATATTCATATACTGTGATAAACCATGGAAAAGAAGGTGAAAAAGGATGTATACAAATAGAAGTAAAACTGAATCACTTTTCCGTATAGTAGAAATTAACATAACAGTGTCAACCAAAATAAAAAGAAAAGAGAAAGAAGCTAGAAAAAAAAAGAGGAAGATGATGATACACAACGAAAATCAGCAATGGTATGAGTTAGTAAAATAACTTGGCTGAAATAAATCACAGACTGTTTATAGTAAATTCTGGTGGGCTGCCGTCTATGGGGTCGCCCAGAGTCAGACACGACTGAAGCGACTTAGCAGCAGCAGCAGCAGCATGTACCCAATAGCTGGCGAAACATATTAAATCAATTTCACAAGGTTAATTTCAATTTCTTTACATTATAGAAAATATTAATGTAATACCTGAGACTGTGCATTAATATTGGCTCCTTCCTTGACAAGAACTTTGACAACTTCTGCTTGTCCAGCCAAAGAGGCAATGTGAAGAGCAGTATTTCCTTTCTGTTTTTAAACAAAATAGAAAATGTTAGAGGCTTCTAAACCTTGTAGAAACCAAAATGTACAGATATTTTCAATTTTGCAGATTATTTTAAGTGGTTAAAATTTGTCATTCTATTAAGATAGCAGCCCACCTCGGGAAAAAATAATTTTTACCATCAAAACACTGGCCATCCTATACAACGTTTTCCTTCTCTATTCTGTACAATCCTGGTTTAATGGTAAGAACACGGAAAGACTGAGATCTTACTGAAGTAAATAATTTGGGACATGTGTGCACAGGTGTGTGTAAGTGAAAATATTACCATTCATGTTATTTAATCAACAACAAAAAAAGTCCTACCGTAAGATAAAGTTAATTAAAAAAAAAAAAGTTTATCTGAATTCATTTCACTATGTAGAGAAACCTAGGAATTTTAAGTGGTGAAGAAAATGACAATTCACAATTGTATTTTGAGGAACCAGAGCACATAGGTGTTCAAAATATTTGGGGAATAAAATAATAATTTTTACATGCATTACACGATACTACCAACAATTTCAACCATTAGCTACATCAAAAAGTTACCATTAAGAGTATTAAACAAAAATGAAAAATAATTTAAAACCATCATGAAAAGAAAATAAAGGCTAAGACATTAAAAGAGGCCTATGATATGATAAAAAAAAAAAAAAAAATCTGGGGCTTCCCTGATGGCTCAGTGGCTAAGTATCCACCTGCCAATGCAGGAGACACAGATCCCTCCTGATCCCTGATCCAGGAAGATCCCACATGCATGGAGTCACTATGCCCATGGGCCACAGCTACTGAATCTGTGCCCTCTAGAGCCTGTGATCTGCATCAAGAGAAGCCAGCACAATGAGAAGCCCACACATTGCAACCAGAGAAAAACCCACGCGGCAACGAATGCCCAGCATAGTCAAAAATAAATAAAATTATTGTTAAAAAATCTGTACATTCAAATTCATAAATTTTGGGGGAAAAAAGGTCATAAATTTTGGAAACTAGTTCTTTTTTCGCCACTAATTCACCTGGCCCTTTACCACTCACATACTATATTGGAGGCTCAGTTGCCTTCCCTTCAAATGAAGGGTTTCAGTGAGACTTGTTTCTGGATCTACAACTCTACAACTGTTGAAACCTGTGATTAAAAATGAACCTGCATTTTAAAACATCAACAGAGTTTAAAGAAAAGGAAACAAACAATAATAAACAGTTAAGCTAGAAAAAGCAGCTGGTTTAATGAATATACTAATATAGACAACTCGTGGGAACCAAATAATTCGATATAGGTTAAAATTTACATTCTTTAAATATTTAACATTTATTTGACGTCAAGAGAAATGTTAAAAATGTTTATTCTCTCTTTAGACTTAAAAGTAAGCAATTTCTTGCATATGGTGAACTTATATTTTAACTTCTTTGGAATTGCCAAAGAGTTTTTCACTTGGTTTTGTTTTTATATTTCCACTGGACTGCTGTATACTACACTGGGAGTAGTGTCACTCCACATTTTGGCAATTATGTATGAGGTATTGGAAATTCAGGTTAAATGGTCATATTTCTAATTTACTCCAGCACTCTTTTTGTCTATTCCTGACTAGGCTAATGACCCAGCTGGGGGATGGGGTGCCTGCTGCAACCTCTCTCTGCATCACACACAATCAGATTGTCATACTTCAGCCTTAGTCAACAGGCTTGACTCTGATTGGCTATGGGGTTTTTGTTTTTTTTTTTCAAATTAAATTTTCACCTTCTAAAGATAAAGACTTGTCACCACTGATGATATTTTTTTAAATACTTGTTTCTGAAATGATCCCCCAAAGTTCAAATATATTTTACCAAAAACAGCATTAACAAGTAACAGGTACTAGTGTACTGAGCATCCTATAAACTCCTTTAAAAATGAGTCCAATTTCTTTACAAACACATATTATAGTGACAAAATCTAGTTTTACTCTAATAATTCAACCTATGATCAAAAATATCTTTTCCATTCGAGTATAAAGTATCTGTATATTCTCTTATCAAATTAAATGAATATATTAAAAGTTATAACAACTTACTGAAAGCATGAAAATTACTTGTTCATTTCCATCAAGATCAATTGATTTTTAAAAAATGAATTAATCTTGGGAAAATAGGTCCTTTTGTCTGTAGAGAATTATATTAATCTAGTCTCTATGTGAATCAAATGAGAAAATAAAAGATAAAATATTAAAAACTAAAGATACAGAATTCTTTAGTCTCTGTTAAGTCCCTAAAGGAAACAATTCAAACTCTGCAAGATTTAATGAACAGGGGTTTCAATTTCAGTTCTGCATTGTGAAGAATCTTGGTATTCCTGCAAACCTCTGAAATATACAGCCAGGGAAAAGAAGCTTTATATTTTTCTTCTTTACCATGAGATAAATATGACCAGCACAAACATTACCTTGGTGGCAGAGTCCACAGCAGACCCTCTTCCCAGCAGCTCCTGAACTAGCCCCACGTGGCCTTCCTTGGCAGCCAGGTGAAGCGCGTTGAGTCCATTCTGGAAGGAGAAAGCAACAAGGCTCAGAAGTGGAGTGATGATGAGGCACACCGTTGCTGATCTTAAGCAAGTATAAAACCCAGAGGATAGACAGACTCTGATCCTCTCATTTTCTCTTTTTGCATTAGCTTGAAGCTCTTAATTTCACAGAGACTAATTTCCAATGGTTTTGATTCAGAGAGGCAAAGAAGTAAATATCATCACTGCCCCTTCCTTCTCTGTCAGGATTAATCCCAAACCAATGACCACCTCTTGAGGCACTGCTGGCTCTTCTAAGAGAGGTCTGAGAGCAGCCATGGAAACCAGAGACGGGGCTCAGGGTTCCAGGCCACTGGAAGCAGTGTTAGAGGTAGTCCAGGGATGGCCCAGGCAGAAAAGGCGGCCCACGTGGGCCTAGTGATGGAGCGGCAAGGCCATGGGGTGGGGACCACCTGCTGCAGAGAAAAGAGTAGATGGTGCTCACTGTAGCATGCGGGGGATTCAGGCTGGATGCAGCAGAGGAGCCCTCCAGGTGGCCACAGCTGCTGGTGGCAGAAACAGGGCTTCTCAAGCCACTGGACTGTCCAGGTGACTCCAGTGACCATGGCAAAATGTACCTAAGTCCACAAAAGGAGGGTCATCCGCCATGGGAGGAACCACTGTGGCTACGACGGCTGCCCGGAACTGGAGCAGGCTGCTAGTATGTGTGGGCTGCGATCATGGGGCAGGCCACTGGAACTGCTGGGACCAGCATTGCTTCTCCTATGGGGACTGTGGGTGAAGCAGGTGTATAGTTGGGATTCTGGTTGCCAGAGCCCCAGAACTGCCTGCTGAAACAGGGCCATCTCTGCCTCCATCTCTTTCAAGCATTCCTTGCTGCCCTCGCCTGGCTGTTGGAACCAGGGCCCACGACGAGGGGTCCTTGTGGACCTAGGAATTGTGAGGCTGACCCGCCAGCTGATGTCTTTACTGTGGCGGCATCCTGAATATGGACCAACCAAAACAGGCTACTGTTGATAACTCTTTGATATTGGCTTTATGTAAGTTAATGTTGATAGAAGAATACGAACTTGAGAAAAAGGAATAAGCAAAAAAATATGAACTTGAGTCTTTTGAAACAATCAGAAAATAATCATTGAGCTGGCTTACTGAGAGCAAAATACTGATTTGGGCTTATACACCTATGAATCCCAAGAAAGATATCACCTTGATCTATACAACTTTTGGAATAATGCTATTTCTATATAATATCATTTAAATGACTAAATATGCCACATAGTTAAAAAATAAGATCTTACCACTACTTTGAAACAACCATGTGTACATTAATTGAAGGACAGAGTTACCTCTTTTGATTAGCACTTTTAAAGTAATATTGTACTATTTTATTTACAATTAAGTTTTACAATCAGCTCTATTCTCCATTTCTCTTACTGATTTTATGAGATATTTTGCCCATTGACTGCTTTTCCATGATCATATAAAATTAGTGGATGAAAACCCAGGTAAAACAGTCAATAAAATTTTATAGAGCCACTGACCATTGTTTACATTTTCTGACACACACAGAATATGCATAGATTGATCCATTTCTAAAAGTTGAGGCACAGATTCAGGAAGAACAGCTAAATATAACTGACTGTTAAAAGCATCGAAATCCATTAAACTGTTTGGCATCTTAGGACAAATTTGTAATTAATACAAACTTTACAGTTAATCAACAAGCGTTTGCTAAGTTCCCACCAAGTGATCAGCTCTAGGTGCTAGGTGCTAAGGGAGGACCCATGGCATAGTTTCCAGCCCTCAAAACCCAGAAATATTTATTATTAAACTACTGAAAATTGCTTCTGCACTACTTGTCCATGACTTTTTCAAATCTTTGTCTATTCTACTTTGCAAATCTTACATGCAGAGTTAAAGGTTCTTCAATCTGTTTGAAAGGTATAACTAACTTATATAACTTCCTTAATAACATTAAAATTTAAATATCTGAAAGGAGGCAACTGCAAATAAATATGAGTTCTTGAAAAATATTAAAGGAATATTAAAGGAAAAAGAGGGATACATCAAAAGGCAAATAACAGGAGAAAGCAAAACTTGGTCCCTAACCTCCATCCCACCCCCACTCTTAATAGAATTCCTGTGTCAGAGACACTAAACCAAGAGCTCTTTTCAAAAGCATTAAATGCCCACATATAGAGATGCAAATAATTGTGAAATGCTATTTACTGTTTCAAGCTTCCCAAGTGGCTCAGTGGTAAAGAATCCACCTGCCAAGCAGGAGATGCTTGGGTCGGGAAGATCCTCTTGAAAAGGTAACAGCAACCCATTCCAGTATTCTTGCCTGGAAAATCCCATGGACAGAGAAATTTGGTGGGTTACAGTCCAAAGGGTCACAAAGAGTCAGACACAACATAGTAAATAAAACACCGCCATTTAGAGTTTTACTCTGCCATTAGCATAAATAACACTGATGAAAGGAATCACCTATAATGAGAAGAAAAAAATCAAACTCAAAATGAAAACGACTGTTTACATATTCCCAATCCACTTCCTACTTGGTAAACTCATCCAGAATCTATCTGCACCTTTCCCATCTCTTTCACAGAGGCTGCTCTAAACTAAGAGTACTCACTATGTGACAGAATTTAAAATGTATTCAGTTTTCACGAAACGGGGAAAAGTAAAGCATGTGTCATTTTTGTCAATTTAACTGATTTTACTGTGTTGAACAAATGATGCTTTTGAGCTGTGATGCTGGAGAAGACTCTTGAGAGTCCCTTGGACTGCAAGGAGATCAAACCAGTCAATCCTAGAGGAAATCCATCCTGAATATTCATTGGATGGACTGATGCTTCAATACTTCGGCCACCTGATGTGAAGAGCTGACCATCTGAAAAGACCCTGATGCTGGGAAAAAACGAAGGCAGGAGGAAAAGGGGATGACAAAGAGACAAGATGGTATCACTGACTCANCCCCCAAAGTTCAAATATATTTTACCAAAAACAGCATTAACAAGTAACAGGTACTAGTGTACTGAGCATCCTATAAACTCCTTTAAAAATGAGTCCAATTTCTTTACAAACACATATTATAGTGACAAAATCTAGTTTTACTCTAATAATTCAACCTATGATCAAAAATATCTTTTCCATTAGAGTATAAAGTATCTGTATATTCTCTTATCAAGTTAAATGAATATATTAAAAGTTATAACAACTTACTGAAAGCATGAAAATTACTTGTTCATTTCCATCAAGATCAATTGATTTTTAAAAAATGAATTAATCTTGGGAAACTAGGTCCTTTTGTCTGTAGAGAATTATATTAATCTAGTCTCTATGTGAATCAAATGAGAAAATAAAAGATAAAATATTAAAAACTAAAGATACAGAATTCTTTAGTCTCTGTTAAGTCCCTAAAGGAAACAATTCAAACTCTGCAAGATTTAATGAACAGGGGTTTCAATTTCAGTTCTGCATTGTGAAGAATCTTGGTATTCCTGCAAACCTCTGAAATATACAGCCAGGGAAAAGAAGCTTTATATTGTTTCCTCTTTACCATGAGATAAATATGACCAGCACAAACATTACCTTGGTGGCAGAGTCCACAGCAGACCCTCTTCCCAGCAGCTCTTGAACTAGCCCCACGTGGCCTTCCTTGGCAGCCAGGTGAAGCGCGTTGAGTCCATTCTGGAAGGAGAAAGCAACAAGGCTCAGAAGTGGAGTGATGATGAGGCACACCATTGCTGATCTTAAGCAAGTATAAAACCCAGAGGATAGACAGACTCTGATCCTCTCATTTTCTCTCTTTTTGCATTAGCTTGAAGCTCTTAATTTCACAGAGACTAATTTCCAATGGTTTTGATTCAGAGAGGCAAAGAAGTAAATATCATCACTGCCCCTTCCTTCTCTGTCAGGATTAATCCCAAACCAATGACCACCTCTTGAGGCACTGCTGGCTCTTCTAAGAGAGGTCTGAGAGCAGCCATGGAAACCAGAGACGGGGCTCAGGGTTCCAGGCCACTGGAAGCAGTGTTAGAGGTAGTCCAGGGATGGCCCAGGCAGAAAAGGCGGCCCACGTGGGCCTAGTGATGGAGCGGCAAGGCCATGGGGTGGGGACCACCTGCTGCAGAGAAAAGAGTAGATGGTGCTCACTGTAGCATGCGGGGGATTCGGGCTGGATGCAGCAGAGGAGCCCTCCAGGTGGCCACAGCTGCTGGTGGCAGAAACAGGGCTTCTCAAGCCACTGGACTGTCCAGGTGACTCCAGTGACCATGGCAAAATGTACCTAAGTCCACAAAAGGAGGGTCATCCGCCATGGGAGGAACCACTGTGGCTACGACGGCTGCCCGGAACTGGAGCAGGCTGCTAGTATGTGTGGGCTGCGATCATGGGGCAGGCCACTGGAACTGCTGGGACCAGCATTGCTTCTCCTATGGGCACTGTGGGTGAAGCAGGTGTATAGTTGGGATTCTGGTTGCCAGAGCCCCAGAACTGCCTGCTGAAACAGGGCCATCTCTGCCTCCATCTCTTTCAAGCATTCCTTGCTGCCCTCGCCTGGCTGTTGGAACCAGGGCCCACGACGAGGGGTCCTTGTGGACCTAGGAATTGTGAGGCTGACCCGCCAGCTGATGTCTTTACTGTGGCGGCATCCTGAATATGGACCAACCAAAACAGGCTACTGTTGATAACTCTTTGATATTGGCTTTATGTAAGTTAATGTTGATAGAAGAATACGAACTTGAGAAAAAGGAATAAGCAAAAAAATATGAACTTGAGTCTTTTGAAACAATCAGAAAATAATCATTGAGCTGGCTTACTGAGAGCAAAATACTGATTTGGGCTTATACACCTATGAATCCCAAGAAAGATATCACCTTGATCTATACAACTTTTGGAATAATGCTATTTCTATATAATATCATTTAAATGACTAAATATGCCACATAGTTAAAAAATAAGATCTTACCACTACTTTGAAACAACCATGTGTACATTAATTGAAGGACAGAGTTACCTCTTTTGATTAGCACTTTTAAAGTAATATTGTACTATTTTATTTACAATTAAGTTTTACAATCAGCTCTATTCTCCATTTCTCTTACTGATTTTATGAGATATTTTGCCCATTGACTGCTTTTCCATGATCATATAAAATTAGTGGATGAAAACCCAGGTAAAACAGTCAATAAAATTTTATAGAGCCACTGACCATTGTTTACATTTTCTGACACACACAGAATATGCATAGATTGATCCATTTCTAAAAGTTGAGGCACAGATTCAGGAAGAACAGCTAAATATAACTGACTGTTAAAAGCATCGAAATCCATTAAACTGTTTGGCATCTTAGGACAAATTTGTAATTAATACAAACTTTACAGTTAATCAACAAGCGTTTGCTAAGTTCCCACCAAGTGATCAGCTCTAGGTGCTAGGTGCTAAGGGAGGACCCATGGCATAGTTTCCAGCCCTCAAAACCCAGAAATATTTATTATTAAACTACTGAAAATTGCTTCTGCACTACTTGTCCATGACTTTTTCAAATCTTTGTCTATTCTACTTTGCAAATCTTACATGCAGAGTTAAAGGTTCTTCAATCTGTTTGAAAGGTATAACTAACTTATATAACTTCCTTAATAACATTAAAATTTAAATATCTGAAAGGAGGCAACTGCAAATAAATATGAGTTCTTGAAAAATATTAAAGGAATATTAAAGGAAAAAGAGGGATACATCAAAAGGCAAATAACAGGAGAAAGCAAAACTTGGTCCCTAACCTCCATCCCACCCCCACTCTTAATAGAATTCCTGTGTCAGAGACACTAAACCAAGAGCTCTTTTCAAAAGCATTAAATGCCCACATATAGAGATGCAAATAATTGTGAAATGCTATTTACTGTTTCAAGCTTCCCAAGTGGCTCAGTGGTAAAGAATCCACCTGCCAAGCAGGAGATGCTTGGGTCGGGAAGATCCTCTTGAAAAGGTAACAGCAACCCATTCCAGTATTCTTGCCTGGAAAATCCCATGGACAGAGAAATTTGGTGGGTTACAGTCCAAAGGGTCACAAAGAGTCAGACACAACATAGTAAATAAAACACCGCCATTTAGAGTTTTACTCTGCCATTAGCATAAATAACACTGATGAAAGGAATCACCTATAATGAGAAGAAAAAAATCAAACTCAAAATGAAAACGACTGTTTACATATTCCCAATCCACTTCCTACTTGGTAAACTCATCCAGAATCTATCTGCACCTTTCCCATCTCTTTCACAGAGGCTGCTCTAAACTAAGAGTACTCACTATGTGACAGAATTTAAAATGTATTCAGTTTTCACGAAACGGGGAAAAGTAAAGCATGTGTCATTTTTGTCAATTTAACTGATTTTACTGTGTTGAACAAATGATGCTTTTGAGCTGTGATGCTGGAGAAGACTCTTGAGAGTCCCTTGGACTGCAAGGAGATCAAACCAGTCAATCCTAGAGGAAATCCATCCTGAATATTCATTGGATGGACTGATGCTTCAATACTTCGGCCACCTGATGTGAAGAGCTGACCATCTGAAAAGACCCTGATGCTGGGAAAAAACGAAGGCAGGAGGAAAAGGGGATGACAAAGAGACAAGATGGTATCACTGACTCAGTGGACATGAATTTGAGCAAGCTCCAGGAGATGGTGAAGGACAGGGAAGCCCGGCGTGCTGCAGTCCATGGGGCACAAGGAGGTGGACACGACTGAGCCAAAGAATCGATGCTTCTGAACTGTGGTGTTGGAGAAGACTCTTGAGAGTCCCCTGGACTGCAAGGAGATCCAACCAGTCCATTCTGAAGGAGATCAGCCCTGGGATTTCTTTGGAAGGAATGATGCTGAAGCTGAAACTCCAGTACTTTGGCCACCTCATGCGAAGAGTTGACACATTGGAAAAGACTCTGATGCTGGGAGGGATTGGGGGCAGGAGGAGAAGGGGACGACAGAGGATGAGATGGCTGGATGGCATCACGGACTTGATGGACGTGAGTCTGAGTGAACTCCGGGAGTTGGTGATGGACAGGGAGGCCTGGCTTGCTGCGATTCATGGGGTCGCAAAGAGTCGGACACGACTGAGCGACTGAACTGAACTGAGTGGTGGTCAGGCTCTCTCGTCCCACTCCACTCATGTCCTACAGCTGAGGTCACGTGGGGCACTGTGAGCGCCCACCCAGCACGTTGTGGTGCGCTTGCTTGGCTGTCCTAGATAAGCACCACCTGAAAAGCTCTGGTGGGTGAGTTGAGTTCCTGCTGCTGAATCAGCCATTAGAGAGTAAAGCATGTCTGCCTTGCCACTGTGAATAAAGGATGTCTGCGGTTCCTATGGCTCCTTATATCTTCTTTCAGCTTTGCCTTGGCTGCCCTGGGTTCAGTGATCAGCAAGACAAATGGGAAAACCAGGGAGCGAAAAAAGTGAAGTGACTTGTTTGGTGAGAAAGATGGATCACCTGGAGCAAATCCTCACAGCCTTCCTAGGAGAGGCTCCTGTTAAGCCCAGAATCTAGTCCCAGCACCACTCAGGGCCTGATCCCAGAAGGAGGAACTCAGACCAGTGTTCTTGTGGATACCCAAAGCAGATACCCAGAATGCATTCCTCATGTTTAACTTCAAGTCTTTCCTGTGGCAGTCCTGCCTATACTCCTTTTTTTTGCTGGCTGTAGATGACGGATCACGGCTCCCTCTTCCTCTCCACACCCCTTAAAAGTCTCACAACCACTGAAGCCCACTCTAGAGCCCAGCGCTCTGCAACAGAAGTCCCCACAGTGAGAAGCCCCTATACACAAATAGAGAATAGCCTCTGCTCACTGAAATTAGAGAAGGCCTGAGCACCGCAGTGAAGACCCAGCACAGTCCAAAAAATAAGTCTCAGAGAGAGGCCAAGGGACGGACTGGGAAGAGACTCTGAGAACTCACCAGTTCATCCACCACAGTCCTTGCACAAAACTGGGGTTCAATAAATCATTCATAGATTTGGTCCCTCCATCCAAGAACTCGCAATTAACCTAGCTGACATTAATTGCCATCAAAATTCGTAACTTTTATTCCTTAGCTTGTGTCACTTGCTCTCTCATGGGGAAAGCTAATAAAATAAGGGTTACTATAGAATTAATGAGGTTACCCCACACAGATAAGTAATTTGCATTCTATCAGGTTTCCCTGTAGATTTGTACTCAGAAATGCAAACTAATTTCTAAATGCCCTTAGGCAAACACAATTAACAAAGCAAGTCTTTGGGGGAAAATAACAAAAATGACACATCAATTGATATGCCAGTACAGTAAGTCCCTACATATGAATGAGTTCTGAGAGCCCATTCGTAAGCCCAATTTGTTCTGAAGTCCAACAAAGTTAGCCTAGGGACCTAACTAACACAATCAGCTATATAGTACTGTAATATAGTATTGTAATGGGTTTATAATACTTTTCACACAAATAATATGCACACAAAAAGACAAAAACTAAAACATTTTTAGTGTCATAGCACCTTGAAAAAGTACAGTGGTAAAATACAACAGCTGGCATATAGGAGCTGGCATCGAGCGAACTAGCAAGAGTTACTGTCTGGAGGAGAGACAAGAGGTGGGAGATGGTAAAGCTAAAGGATCACCAGCAATAGGAGACAAAGGGCAAGCTGCAGTTTGATTCACACCTGACGCTGACGACACAGGTTCTGGTCCTTTGCTGACTTCAACTCTCTTCCCTCTTGAAAAAACAGTCCAGTAATGTCTAGGTAGTGGTTGTTCAGTCACTCAGTCGTGTCCGACTTTTTGCGACCCCACGGACTGCAGCTCACCAGGCCTCCCTGTCCTTCACCATCTCCCACAGTTCACTCAAACCCATGTCCATTGAGTCAGTGATGCCACCCAACCATCTCATCCTCTGTCATCCCCCTCTCTTCCCGCCTTCAATCTTTCCCAGCATCAGGGTCTTTTCTAATGAGTTGGCTCTTCACATCAGGTGGCCAGAGTATTTGGAGCTTCAGCTTCAGGATCAGTCCTTCCAGTGAATATTCAGGGCTGATTTCCTTTAGGATTGACTGGTTTCATCTCCCTGCTGTCCAAGGGACTCTCAAGAGTCTTTTCCAACACCACAGTTTGAAAGCATCAGTTCTTTGGTGTTCAGCCTTCTTTATGGTCCAACTCTCACATCTGTACATGACTACTGGAAAAACCATAGCTTTGACCATACAGTCCTTTGTCGGCAAAGTAATGTCTCTGCTTTTTAATACACTGTCTAGGTTTGTTGTAGCTTTTCTTCTGAGCAGCAAGCATCTGGGTAGTAGCTCTTTTTTTTTTTTCTCTCATCACAGATAACATGGTGGCACCAGATTGCATTCTGAATAACTGCTATAAACTTTGTGTACCACTCTACATTTAGATCTAGAGCCTCAAAAACCAAGTGCCTCCTCAAAGAAACAAACTTCTCTTACCATTTCCTGTGTCACAAATCTCGTTGGTTCTTCTTCTTCCTCTTGTCTCTCCTCCTGGCCTCCAATTCCATCAGGTCTTCACATTCTCATCTTTGTAAGTTCAAACTTGAAGATTCACATGTAGGGGACTTACTATAATATATCCATTGAGTGAGGAAGTGAAACAGAATTTCACACACTGTAAATTATCCTTTGCAGTCAGGAATGAACATTTAGGAGTGATTTTTTTAAAACTAGATGGGGGAGAAAAAAAAACAAAAACAAATTATTCTCAAGTGTTATGCCACGCTCCCAAGTCAGAAACTCTACTGTTAGAACTTTTTCTTCTCTTTTCATACTGTTTATTGTAATATACAGAAAACCATCTTTATAATAAGAAAAACATTCAATCCTACCTTTTTCTTTTCAAAAAGTATGTAGAGAGGTGAAAAGTTTCCTCTACACTTTTGATCCACCTTACTTAAAGTTGCAAACTGGGGGGACTTCCCTGGTGGCCGAGTGGCTAAGATTCCATCCTCCCAGTGCAGGAAGCTTGGGTTCAACCCCCGGTCAGGGAACTAGATCCCATATGCCCCTACCAAAGATCCTGCCTGCTGCAACTAAGATGGTGCCACCAAATGAATAAATAAATATTCTTTAAAAGAAATAAATAACATGACAACCTGGAGACTTCCTTGGTGATCTAGTGGTTAAGACTCCATGCTTTCACTGTTGGGGGTGTGGGTTCAATCCCTGGTCAAGGANTACTAAATATGATGGTGAGTTACCTGAGAGAAGAAAGAGTTGCAGAAATCCTTCAAAATCTTACCAAGTAGAATGATAATATTATCGGAGCTAAGATATAAATACTTAATGAATAAAAGATAAACTTATGACATAAATATCATTACTATATTCTACACTTTACATATATTATATCACATTATAATATTTTACAGATGAAGATACTAAAACCCTAAGATGCCAAGGGACTTGCCTCAAAGATCCTTACCGTTAAGAAGAGGAAGAGAAAAAACTCAAACTTAGATCTGATTTCCAAACTCATGCTTTTAAAAAAGTTAAAACAATGTAGCTCTACACTAGTGTTTCAAATGGTAGGTTATCATGCACAAGTACATCTAAAATCTATTTAATGGATTGCCAATCAAAGTATTTCAAAACATGAAGTAGAACAAAGAAAAACAGAATACACTGTGGATGGCAAGTGTTGATATTATTTGGGTTTTTTTTTTGTTGAAACTTTACAAACACATGTACACATGTGGAAAATTCTTAAAAACATGGGAATACCAGACCACCTGACCTGCCTCCTTAGAAATCTGTTTGCAGGTCAAGAAGCAACAGTTAGAACTGCACATGAAACAACAGACTGGTTCCATTTTTTTTTGGTGAAACTTTACAAACACATGTACACATGTGGAAAATTCTTAAAAACATGGGAATACCAGACCACCTGACCTGCCTCCTTAGAAATCTGTTTGCAGGTCAAGAAGCAACAGTTAGAACTGCACATGAAACAACAGACTGGTTCCAAATTGGGAAAGGAGCATGTCAAGGCTGTATATAGTCACCCTGCTTATTTATCATATACGCAGACTACATCATGCGAAATGCTGGGCTGGAAGAAACACAAGCTGGAATCGAGACTGCTGGGAGAAATATCAATAGCCTCAGTTATGCAGATGATACCACCCTTATGGCAGAAAGCGAAGAACTAAAGAGTCTCTTGATGAAAGTGAAAGAGGAGAGTGAAAAAGTTGGCTTAAAGCTCAACATTCAGGAAACTAAGATCATGGCATCTGGTCCCATCACTTCATGGGAAATAGATGGGGAAACAGTGGAAACAGTGACAGACTTTATTTTGGGGGGCTCCAAAATCACTACAGATGGTGACTGCAGCCATGAAATTAAAAGATGCTTACTCCTTGGAAGGAAAGTTATGACCAACCTAGATAGCATATTAAAAAGCAGAGACATTACTTTTGTCATAAAGGTCCGTCTAGTCGAGGCTATGGTTTTTCCTGTGGTCATGTATGGATGTGAGAGTCGGACTATAAAGAAAACTGAGCACTGAAGAATCTATGCTTTTGTGGTGTTGGAGAAGACTCTTGAGAGTCCCTTGGACTGCAAGGAGATTCAACCAGTCCATCCTAAAGGAAATCAGTTCTGAATACTCATTGGAAGGACTGATGCTGAAACTGAAGCTCCAATACTTTGGCCACCTGATATGAAGAACTGACTCATTTGAAAAGACCCTAATGCTAGGAAAGATTGAAGGTGGGAGGAGAAGGGGACAAAAGATGATGAGATGGTTGGATGGCATCACCAACTTGACGGACATGAGTTTGAGTAAGCTCCGAGAGCTGGTGATGGACAGGGAGGCCTGGCGTGCTGCAGTCCATGGGGCTGCAAAAAGTCAGACATGACTGAGCAACTGAACTGAACACGTGCACACATCTGCATTGGGTGTGCATGCAGTGTGCACCTGTGTTTGTGTGTGTATGTGTACATGCACACTGCTCTACATTACAAGAAGAGCTTGAAGACCCAAAACATGAGAGCATCTTGGGGAAACAAGATGTTGTTTCAGACCAATAAGTAAGTTAAAAAGCTGATAAAAAGATCATTCTAAAAGAAAAATGATTTTTTATGATATGTCTATTTGAATTTTATGAAATAAAATTTCACAAATTTCATAAAAATTCAAAAATAATTATCATTTTAGATGAGAGTTGTGATGTAAATAAAATGAATGACACTGGCACAAACAAGATTTCTTTATTTTGAAAATACTGGCAGAATCACAGTTAAATGACATCCACATTTTGAGTTCTAAGAAGGGTTGTGGTATAGTAGACAAGATACATGTTAAGGACTCAATCTTGTCTCTCCATTACTGACAACATAATTTAGTTTCTTCACTAGTATAAAATGGGGACATGTCCACTCTGCTTACATCAGATAGCTACTTAAAAGAATATAAAATAATGTATGTTTCTGTTGTTTGGAATCTATGAAGTAATATGCAAGTGTAGGTTAGATGCAAAAAGTAATAAATTCACACATATTCCTAAGTCTTTCCTTCTGTTTTCTATCACAGACATTTGGACCAATCTTGTCTCTCCATTACTGACAATATAATTTAGTTTCTTCACTAGTATAAAATGGGGACATGTCCACTCTGCTTACTTCAGATAGCTACTTAAAAGAGAATATAAAATAATGTATGTTTCTGTTGTTTGGAATCTATGAAGTAATATGCAAGTGTAGGTTAGATACAAAAAGTAATAAATTCACACATATTCCTAAGTCTTTCCTTCTGTTTTCTATCACAGACATTTGGCTGAAAAATGATGAGCTGAACTGAGTATTTTTTCTTTCATGAAATGGACCACAAGCAAATGGCATTCTAGAAGTCAGATGTCCAAATCGAATTTCACTGGGCTAAAATCATGGTGTCAGCAGCAGTGTATTCCTTCCAGAGGTTCTAAGGTAGAACGGTTTTTTTGCCTTCTAGCTTCTAGAGGCCACCTGCATTCCTTGGCTGGTGGCCCCTTTCTCCATCTTTAAAGCCCACAGCACAGCAGGTACAAACCAGTCTTGAGTGTTTGGGGTCTAACCCATGTTTACCTGGGCTGGGAAAATTATTCATTTAAACAGAAATGATTATTTTAAAAAGTATTTTGAATTCTGTGTGCTTAGACACACACATACACACACACACGTGTTTAACGCACTGCTGTCTGTGTGTGCACTGCTGTCTGTGTGTGCGAGTGTGTGTGTGCTTAGTCACTCACTCAGACGTGTTGAACTCTTTGCAGCCCGATGGACTGTACCCCACCAGGCTTCTCTGTCCATGGGATTTCCCAGACAAGAATACTGGAGTGGGTTGCCATTTTCTGTTTCAGGAGTTCTTCCCAACCCAGGAACTGAACACTTGTCTACAGCATTGGCAGGTGGATTCTTTACCACTTAGCCACCTGGGAAGCCTCATTTTTATTTTTTAGAATTCTAACGAAACCAAAAAAAGCAGATGGGAACCTGGTCCATTAGTAGCCATCCTGTCAATAATTCAAAGAACTGCTATTTTACTTCTGAGTTTCAACTCTCTTAACTTAAATGTCATTTTCACATGGTCTCACATCTTTGGTTAATTTCATTTTGTAAGACATGATAAATTATTTTAGTATTTGACTTGTGCTAAAGCAAGACATCTGACTTACCATGACACTCACAGACAGAAAATTACTTGAGCTACTTATTCTAATATCATGGTTTAAAGCAATTTAAACATTAAAAGTCAGCAGCAAATCATTTAAATAACTAAAACTTATTCAAAGTTATACCCTTGTGACAGGCTTGACTCTGACCTTTTAATTGCATTAACTCATTTAACCCTGAATGGAACATTATGAGTTATGATCTACCTGAGTCTAGCTCAGAAACAACACTCCACTTCTACAATCAAGACAAAAGCAAACTATATGAGCCCTATATTATAATTTCATTTCACTTTCTTTAGACCTCAGTTTCTCATCAACTGTTATTTGGTATTTTTTAGAATAAAAGTATCTCAGCCTTTGATAATAAGTCAGCAGTTAAGGAGAAATTCAAAAGCAGAGACATTACTTTGCCAATAAAGGTCCGTCTAATCAAGGCTATGGTTTTTCCAGTGGTCATGTATGGATGTGAGAGTTGGACTGTGAAGAAGGCTGAGCGCCGAAGAATTGATGCTTTTGAACTGTGGTGTTGGAGAAGACTCTTGAGAGTCCTTTGGATTGCAAGGAGATCCAACCAGTCCATTCTGAAGGAGATCAGCCCTGGGATTTCTTTGGAAGGAATGATGCTAAAGCTGAAACTCCAGTACTTTGGCCAACTCATGCGAAGAGTTGACTCATTGGAAAAGACTCTGACGCTGGGAGGGATTGGGGGCAGGAGGAAAAGGGGATGACAGAGGATGAGATGGCTGGATGGCATCACAGACTCGATGGACGTGAGTCTGAGTGAACTCCGGGAGCTGGTGATAGATGGGGAGGCCTGGCGTGCTGCGATTCATGCAGTCGGAAAGAGTCGGACACGACTGAGTGACTGAACTGAACTGAACTGAACTAAGGAGAAAAATGATTTCCTCTAGGCCTCTAAACTTACAATGTCTAAATGTGTCAAAATTAGAAATGAATTCTATAGTGAGTTCTAGACTGCTGTATCATGTACGTGCCAAACTTAGTTGGTTAAGCAGGTTCACTGTAGTTGATCCTTTAAGTTGTATATAGTAATAAAATTCTTTGGTTCTTAAATAACAAGTAATGAGAGTATAATTTCCAGATGATTTAAGGAAAGTATCCATGAGATGAAGTCTTCTTCCTGCATATTTATCACTCACTTAACTTTTCAATCAACTCATCTGGACAGAAAACTTTAAAAGCGTGGCTCTTCTCCTGACATTGAATTTATCAAGATTAGAAGCAGGGGAAGGAGTCTACATCAGAATCAATCAGCAATCTCTTTCCTAAAAAATGAAATGAGAAAACTCCCCTAGTAGGACAGCCTGAATTGGACATGCATTCAGGGGTAAAGGGTAAAATTGAAGTGAGAGGGGCAAAGAGTAGCAGGATCTCCAAGGGAAGGAAGTAAGACAGGAGAACAGATCCTTAAACGGTCCCACACAGTTCATTCCAGTTGCGCCAGTCCTGCTACTGTTAAACTTGGCACAGAGTTTTACATTAATATAGACTAGAGAAAGCTTAAATTCAATAATTAATAACTGAATATAAATTATTCAACTATTTGAAGTTTTGTACATGCATTATATGCCAAGCATCATTCTAGGTACCAAGTCTACATTTCAAGGTACCCATAAAAAATCTAGTAATGTTATTAGGGCATTAATAATTAATCATCTTTCCCCCCATTTTACAATTTTAATTAAAAATAAGCCAAATTTGGCTTACTGGGCTCTAAAGGACTACGGGAAGAGAGAGGAGGGAACCCTCAAATAACAAAAGTTAGCTTACAGCAGTCTTCTAAGCACCTCATCATCACTCTGTTTTACATCATAATAAAAGGATTCCTGCAATTTGCATTTGGTATCAGTTTCAGATTTGTCCCAGATACACTCACTGGCTTTATCCTTTGCACAATCACAAAATTGGTTTCTTTTCACAATTGATCGTATTGTGTTTCCTGTTTATCTTCTATGAGAAACAAGGTTTCTCATGAACAACAGTCAAATCTATTCAACCTTGTAAACTCCACACCTAACATAGTACCTGGAACAAGAGGAAGGACACTGCAGTAATGTTCTTACAGTGAATGAGCTAATAAATAGTAAGTGCCATTGAGAGGTAAATAAGAATTTGCTTAATTCACCCAATAACTGTGCATTTTGTCAGTAAATGTGACAGGTGCACAGACAAGTCAGGAACAATTACATCCACCTTTAGCCTTTGGAAATACAATCAAGAAAAGTGCACTCTCTGAGGCTGAAGTTGGTTAACATTAACATATACACCAGCAAATTAGACTCTGAGATGAATACTTAAAGTGGTTTCTCTCAACCTGAAATCCTCGGATGTGTTCTTAAGGATCTCTGAATTCTCTGAGAACTTTTTTAATTTGGCATTTTCATGCATGTGCCAGTCTTAAAGTTAGTAGACATATATGCTGGATCATCTGGATAATCACATTTAATTAAATATCATCTAGAAATTTCTTGTTCTCATATTCTTGATTGATTCCCAAGGATCATTTAAAGGAACATGAATTTTTAATGCAGTATTTCTGAACCTGAAGCATACAGATATATTCTCACGGTTCTCAAAATAGACTCCTTCTCTAAGTAGAAGAAATATGGCCTCGAGAGATGGTTCGTAAACATAACCTAATGAAACTTGGGTTGCTCCATTTAGAAAGTAGAACAGATGCTTGAGGAGGCAAGATAAGAACTACTCAGCCATAAAAAGAAACAAATTTGAGTCAGTTGTGAGGTGAATGAACCTAGAGCCTGTTATAGAAGTCAGAGAAAAACAAATATAATAATGCATATATATATATATATGGAATCTAGAAAAAGAGTACAGATGAACCTGTTTACAGGGAAGAAATGGAGATGCACACACAGGGAACAGACTTGTGGACACAGCAGGGGAAGGAGAGAGGTGGGACTGATTGAGAAAGTAGCATAGACATCATGTGTGAAAGGAGGCGTGTAGTAGGAAGCTGCTGTGTATCACAAGGAGCCCAGCCTGATGCTCTGTGATGACCTAGTGGTGTGGGATGGGAGAGGGGAACAAAGCTCAAGAGGGAGGCCCCTGCTTATATGACTGATGGGGGCTGTTGTTCAGCTGAAGCCAACACAACATTGTAAAGCAATTATCTTCCAATTAAAATAAAAGAACCTTCTTAAGCATTAGAAGCTTTACTATGTCCCAGAGAATTATAAATTACCTGAAATGAATAATGACAATATTGATCATATTGGAAGGAATACACTTGTTAGAATTTATCCAGAATTTGTCCATCCAGCTAGTCTGCTGCTGCTGCTGCTGAGTCACTTCAGTCGTGTCTGACTCTGTGCGACCCCATAGACGGCAGCCCACCATGCTCCCCCATCTCTGGGATTCTTCAGGCAAGAACACTGGAGTGGATTGCCATTTCCTTCTCCAATGCATGAAAGTGAAAAGTCAAAGTGAAGTCGCTCAGTCATGTCTGACTCTTTGCAACCCCATGGACTGCAGCCCAGCAGGCTTCTCCATCCATGGGATTTTCCAGGCAAGAGTACTGGAGTGGGTGCCATTGCCTTCTCTGTCCAGTTACTCTAGCTTGAGTGAAATCAGTGTAACTATGCCCAGCCCAACATTTTTGTTAACTTCTATCCAACCGCAACTGACACAGCCATAATTTGTCCCTTGAATAAGTGTGTGCAACACAGTGGATTTTCTCTGATATCATTTGCGCCTAAAGTAGTCTTGCTTTGAGGATGAGAACTACACTGTGAAGGTTACATATATAAAGTACGTAGACAGTGATGAGCATGCAACCGGCATGCAATAAAGTATTATTTAATACCACAGGTATTATTTCCCATTTCATGACTGGGTAATATGAGATTCAGAATGATTTAGGAGAATGGCTCAATATCCATATTTATTCAATTACTCATTTAGTGAATATTAATTGCAAACCTATTGTGTGCCAGTCCTTCCAGCAAAGTACCCTTTTCACTAAACAACATTGAAGCTTAAATTTTAGCTTATAAATCATTCTTTGTGAGCTGGTTCATATAAGTCAGTAACCACATTTAGATTGCTATACTTCACGGACTTCTCTTTTTTAAACCCCTTAATCTTCCTGTGCTATTAACGTTCCAAGTTTTCTGTTTGTGGGTTGTGTATTCATTCCTTTCTGCGTTTTGCTAAATTGTTAGCTCTGGATACAAATGGTTAATAAGAATATAGTGCCTTCTTTAGAAATATAAAAATTCCACTAAAAGGAGTCATTAAAAAAGGCTATAGAGATCATAGCTAGGTTGTTTTTCAAATTAATAATTTCAAGAGAACTTGAACAGTAAAGCTCTTAAGCAACTTCTCTTTGGTTGCTTTGGATGAGAAAATACATTCTCATCTCCCTGATAAATTGCTTCCTTCCATCCCTACTTCTCTCCCCTGCCTCCCATGGGCACTTTGCTGTCTTCCTTCATTCCTTAAGGGAAATATCACATCACAGGTTCTCCAATAAACCTCTTTCCCAAGAGGAGTAGCATCCTTCTCTCACCCCAGCAATGGGTTTGTATACATGATCAGGTGCAGGGTTTGATATCAGATTGTCCCCACCGCACCCTCTGCCCTGCACAAAGTACTTGTCTTCTTTGTATTGTTGATAACTTTTTTTGGTGGTGGTGGTGGTAGTGAAGGGCATCAGAGGAAGGGAAGAGCCAGGGATTACCTTTTCCAAGGTGTGCCCTTATGAGCCCTTGTCCATCTGCATTTTAGACTCTTTTATCCTACCCTGAAGACCTTTCATTTCTGAGGGAAGAGAGTGAAGAAATAACAGTATGGTACTAAAATCAATCACTTAATCAAGTTATACACCTATACATACACAGGCTCATCAACAGACAGGTAGCTCCTGATCTTGTCCATTTCAACGGACAACCACACGGAGCTGCTGAATTCTCGTCTACCTGTCTATTTTCCTCATTTCTAAGAATCTGAAGAAGTTGCCATCTGAAAACAGGGTTTCCTTTTCTTTCCTACTCCTTATCCATAAGAGAAGACTTTGAAAACTAGAAATCCTAGGATTGGGGGTTGATCCTTTACAATCATCAAAACACACACACACAGAAGGAGAAAGAGAAAATTACGAGGGTAGACAGGCATGGTAAACGCCTGGGAAATGTCTATAGACGAGTGGGAAAAGACTGGAATTAGTGATTAGTAAAGAAAGAGATTGTTAGACTAGGAGTGGGCAAAACCTCAGCTACTGCAAAAGAGCTGGCTGATTTTTAATGGCACAAAAAAAGAAACCAAGCAGAAAAATGACTAAGCAAGAATGGCATCTAAATACATCTCACTTCACACACCACCTGTGTTTGGTTGCTGTGTGTATCTGAAGAGCTCTGTTGAATACATGTTTAGATAAAGATCTTCCCTCTCTTGACCCTCCACAGCTGAAATCAAGGCGGGACTCCAGAGCTCTGTGGGCTCCCGGTTAGACTCCCCACTGCCTCATATCTTTTTCCAGGGAACATTCACAATCTTACCATCACTATCTGGTTGGGACTATAGAAACTACATTTAACAGAACTTAGCATACCCTGTATCTTTGTGTATGCCAGTCAGCAGGTCAATCCTCATCCCTCCAAATGCAACCCCCGTATGCGTGCCTTTTTCTGATCATCTCTGATCACCTCCCATATTCTGAAACTCTTATACAAGGTCTTCTAGAACACATGCCTGTGGTTATTAGCAGTGTCTCTGTGCCTTAAATCTCTTCTCTGAACATTCCTTTTAACCTTTCTGTTCTAACTGAAACTCAAAACCACTGCTTCCCTGAAGCCCACTCAAGTGATAATGTATTTATCCCCCAGGCCCCAGTTAACCACTGGACTTGGTGGAGCTGTGCTGATGTTTCTTGCTCTTCACTGCTCTTCAAAACTATTTTTCCTTCTCCTTTTACATAAATCTCCAGATGCCATCAGTCTGTATCCTTTAGATTCCATCCTCATCTCTTGAAGATTTTAGCTTCTAGTTTATTGCCACTTTTCCCAACAAATATGAAGGTGATTTTTCAAAAACCACTGTCAGGTTCCTGATCTCTCTATCAATAATGTTTCCTTCTCTCTACCTCATCTACTCTCTCCACAGTCATTTCCAGTAACATAATCTTCCTCCAGGATTTCGACTTCAAGCATCGAATCCGTTCACTACCACTCACTCTCTTGCCAATCTCCTGACCCAAATCCAACAATCCTCCAGTCCCTCCAGTCACCTCTTCACTGTGTCCGTTTCTTTCCTCACTCAGCCTAAATTCCATGCATAATCTTTATACTAATTTTATTCATTCCATTGCAGGCATCCTCAGTTGGCTTGACCTTCTCTAGCTATACCATACATGCTTAGCTGAGCCACATTCCTGGAGATGGAGCTCTCCATCTGACACCATGTCTGAATGCGGCTGCAGAAGAACCCATGCATACATGCTTGCTCATCATGCTGCCTGGCAATCATACTCTGTTACTGCTTCTCCCATTCCCCTAGGTGATCATTTCACATCTTCTCTCTCCTCAGTCTCCAATACCGCCTCTCTCCCATCTCTCCTCTCTGCTGATGACCTTCATTCAGATTTCACTAAAAAAAAAAAAATGCAAGCAATGGAAAGAGCTTCCATTCCACATCCAGCTCCCAGCACCTCCTCTGAAGAGCTTCCTCCTCTTTTATCCGTAAACCCTTCCCATTTCCTGAACTAGCCCTGTTCTCAGCAAAGGCCACCTTCCCTTGTGTATACCACGCCTCATCCCCTTTCATCCACCTTAGGACAGCATCCAGCATTTCTCCCTTCTCTCTCATGCCTCATTGACTTTTCCCCCCCTGCTTATTTTTTTCCATTAATGAGACAAAAATGCTATACTTTATCTCATATTTTTTTTTAAAGCCTCTCTTGATTCTATCGCCTCTTCCAACTCCCTCCTCCATTTTCTCCTTCCCTTTATAGAGTCCCTGCAGCAGTCTGGTCTTCCCATTTCAACTGAATCAACTCCAGTCAGGCTTTCGCCCCACCAGGCAACCAAGAAAGCTTTAATCAAGTCATTAGCTATCAGCACTCTACTAAGGTTCTTGTTCCCTCCTTCAGCTTATTTGAACAGTGTTTTACAGAGCATTTTTCTCCACCTGAAAATAAACCTTTCACTCGGTTTCCTGGACACCACACTCCAGGTTTTCTCCCGTTTTTCGGGGCACTTTTCCCCATTCTCCTTCCCAACTCCACCTCATCTTCCTGACCTCTAAGAGTTGGAGTGTCCCAAGGCTCAGTCCTTGGACCTCTTCAGTTTTCTCCCGTAATTTTCATATATTGTTTTGGTGACACGGTCCAGTTTCATGGCTTTACATAATATCTATAACACTGAATGCTCCAAAATATGTATCTCTGGTAAAAAAGCTCTCCTCCGAACCCAAGACTCATATGCCCAACTACATGCTGAGCTTTTGGATATCAAATAGATGAATTGAACTTATATTCACAGCTGAACTTAGGATCATTTCCTTAAACCTGCTCAAATCACAGTCTTTCCCATCTCAGTTAATGAAACGTTTAACCCTCGCTGTTCTTGCGACCCCAACCTTCATCGCCAACTCCTGTTGTTTCCACTCATTCTACTTCGCTGCTTGGCCACCATTCACTTCACAGGCGGTGCAGTGGTAAAGAATCCACCTGCCAATTCAGGAGACATGGCAGAGTCTTGGGTTTAATCCCTGGGTTGGGAAGATCCCCTGGAGAAGGAAATGGCAATCCCTCCAGTATTCTTGCCTGGAAAATTTCATGGACAGAGGAGCCTGGCAGGCTACAGTTCGTGGAGTCACAAAGAGTCAGACATGACTTAGCAGCTGAGCACATAACACACACAACCATTCGGTTACCATTCATCACTCTCTTCCACTCTCCTAGATGATTATTTCACAACTTCTCCCTCCTCTCCAGTAACAAATCTTCAACCCTCATCAGTCTCCTTGCAGCCCCAATCTTCATCCCCAACATCTCTCTTTGGCTCTCAGACTACTTTAAATCTATCAACAACATTTATCAGCTCTATCTTAAAAATATATCGAGACTCCAACCACTTCTCATCTCTCTCCTGTCTGATGCCTTAGAACAGAACACCTCATCTCCCACCTAAAGTATTACAGAAGTGTAACTAAGATCATAGCATCTGGTCCCATCACTTCATGGGAAATAGATGGGGAAATAGTGGAAACAGTGTCAGACTTTATTTTGGGGGGCTCCAAAATCACTGCAGATGGTGACTGCAGCCATGAAATTAAAAAGGTACTTGGGAGGAAAGTTATGACCAACCTAGATAGTATATTCAAAAGAAGAGACATTACTTTGCCAACAAAGGTCCATCTCGCCAAGGCTATGGTTCTTCCAGTGGTCATGTACGGATGTGAGAGTTGGACTGTGAAGAAAGCTGAGCACGGAAGAATTGTGCTTTTGAACTGTGGTGTTGGAGAAGACTCTTGAGAGTCCCCCTGGATGCAAGGAGATCCAACCAGTCCATCCTAAAGGAGATCAGTCCTGGGTGTTCATCGGAAGGACTGATGCTAAAGCTGAAACTCCAATACTTTGGCCACCTCATGTGAAGAGTTGATTCATTGGAAAAGACCCTGATGCTGGGAGGGATTGGGGGCAGAAGGAGAAGGGGACGACAGAGGAAAAGATGGCTGGATGGCATCACCGACTCAAACATGAGTTTGAGTAGACTCCAGGAGTTGGTGATGGACAGGGAGGCCTGGCATGCTGCGATTCATGGGGTCGCAAAGAGTCGGACACGACTGAGTGACTGAACTGAACTGAACTAAATGCATGCTTCTGTGTAAAGAGTAACATTCCCTCTTCATAAAGTATTCCAAAGCATTTCCTCCTTCTGCCCTTGCTCCCTTTCAGTTTAAGGGCTACTTATCAACATAAAGTCAGTTCATGCCCCGTCTTTGCTATTATTCCCAGTCATTCCTCTTCCCTCAAATTAAAGCCAAAGTCCCTGAAATAGCCGAATGCTCTCTGGTGCTGCCTTGGGCTCTCCCCTGATCTTCTCTTCCCCTCCCTCATGCTACTCCAGCTACACTGGCCTCAGACATTCCAGGCACACTCCTCACTTGGGGCTTTCTCTCTGCTAAGGCTTCTATTAAAAAGTACTCCCCGGGATTGACATCTATGCACTACCAATACTATGGATAAAGGAGATAACTGACGAGAAGCTACTGCAGAGCTCAGGGAACTCGACTCTGTGCTCTGTGGTGACCTAAATGGGAAGCAAATCCCCCAAAGTGGGGATATATGTGTTTATAGCTGGTTCACTTTTCTGTACAGCAGAAACTAGCACAACACTGTAGAGCAAGTACACTCCAATAAAGAGTAAAAGACAAAATAGAACGTACTCCCTCCAAACAAAGCCGAGTTTCCTTGCTCAACTCTTCCAGGTCTTCTAACCATCCCGCCTTCACTAACATGCTGCTCTCCATCCCCCTCCCTTTCTGCGTCCTGGCTGTATTTTTCTCCTTGTCATCTATTGCCATCTCTCTTCCCGCAAATTTTACTTTTTCCCTTGGTGACCATCTCTCTCCTTTCAGGCAGACTGTAAGCTACACGAGGGCAGGGTTTTGCCTCTCCCTTCATGGCACCTCGAATTCTGCCTGCCACATAGTAAACATATAATATGTGCTTGAATAAACAGATAAACAAATGGTAAGCCTGCATTCAGACTGGCAGAAAGGCTGCTATGAGGGTAAAATCTGAGATGACCTAGGGAGGGATGAGCGACTGCCTGGCTGTTATGTTTAAAAATCAACATGTATACTATCACGTAAGAAATGAATTGCCAGTCTATGTTCAATGCAGGATGCAGGACGCTTGGGGCTGGTGTATGGGGATGATCTGGAGGGA
>SJYX01001284.1:40454-57064 GCA_006410675.1 Oreotragus oreotragus
AGCTCAACTGGAATTCCATCACCTCCACTAGCTTTGTTCTTAGTGATTCTTTCTAAGGCCCACTTGACTTCACATTCCAGGATGTCTGGCTCAGGTGAGTGATCACACCATCGTGATTATCTGGGTCATGAAGATCTTTTTTGTACAGTTCTTCTGTGTATTCTTGCCACCTCTTCTTAATATCTTCTGCTTCTGTTAGGTCCATACCATTTCTGTCCTTTATCGAGCCCATCTTTGCATGAAATGTTCCCTTGGTATCTCTCATTTTCTTGAAGAGATCTCTAGTCTTTCCCATTCTGATGTTTTCCTCTGTTTCTTTGCATTGCTCGCTGAGGAAGGCTTTCTTATCTCTCCTTGTTATTCTTTGCAACTCTGCATTACTTTATTATCTGGTTAAATTCTGGTGACTGAGGAGAATCAACCTCATACTTTGCAAGGAGGTCTACTTCAGTTTTACTGGGTCTCAGTGGATTATACACAGTAATTGCAGTTAGAATATGTACACCTTAGAAAGTCCTTTCGTGTTTCATATTTAATTCACATTGCTGCTCAGTGTGTAAAATTGAACATATTAGTATTTTCTTGTCCTAGAGATTAGAAAAATGTCACTTTCTAACTTGAAATGACTTGGTGAAAGTGGAGATAGAACTTAAACTTGAGCTTCTGTGCTCTAAATTCTGTGTGATTTCATGACATTGTTGCATTTTCACAAAAACAAATGTTCTTCCCTTTTATAGTAATGTGTTAGTGGACACTGGGCCACCAGAAAAATATGTTAAGCTACTAAAAACTTTTCTAGGTAACTCAAGAAGTTAGGTTCATAATTCTATAAAGCAGATAAGAAGTCAGCATTGACTGCTGAGAGTTTTTCTTTAAAAAAAAATCCAAAGATCTTTTATATGATTAAGATATTTCTTATATTTTAGGGTAAAGTGGACTTGGTTTGATTGAGATTAATGTCATTTTCCTTGGGTTCTTCTTCTGGCATCACTTATGAAGATTTTATCTAAATGAACTAATACTTCAGACAGTTTCATGCCTTTTTTCTAGCATATTACAAATATAGAATGTTAATGAATTGGTATTAAAATTGGGAGAATGTATTTAATGTACTTGAAAAAACTCTAAAATAGCATGTTACAATATTTAAACAATTTATATTCATTCTCGCAGGCAGTTTTGGAAGAAGTTCATATGTCTATACAGGAATCTGGAGAAAGTTCATACATCTATATAGAAATTTCATATAGTCAAAGCTCTATTTTTCCAATAGTCATGTTTGGGTATGAGAGTTGGACCATACAGAATGCTGAGTGCCAGAGAATTGATGCTTTTGAGCTGTGGTGCTGGAGAAGACTCTTGAGAATCTCTTAAGCTACTAGGAGATCAAACCAGTCAATCCTAAGGGAAATCAACCTTGAGTATTCTTGGGAAGGACTGATGCTGAAGCTGAAGCTCCAATACTTTGGTCCCCTGATATGAAGAGCTGTCTCATTGGAAAAGACCCTAAGGGTGGGAAAGATTGAAGGAAAAAGGAGAAGGGGGCAGTAGAAGATGAGATTGGTAAACAGCATCACCGACTCAATGCAAATGAAACCAAGCAAATCCCAGGAGATGGTAAAGGAGAGCAGAGCCCTGCATGCAGAAGTCTGTGGGGTCACAGGGTCGGACGTGACTTGGAGACCAAGCAACAACAAGAATAGGAATTTGGATGTTCTGCCTCTTTTAATATATGAAAACCCCAAAGTATTTGCTCAAAAAATACTAGAAACATATCAAATAAAAGAATTCATAACAAAATATAAGACAGGTAAGAAATGGGAGTATAAAATGTGAAGACCTTATATAATAGGATAAAAGCATTCGGGTTGATTCCGTGTGTCAGTGCCAAAAACTATGTGAGGTCTGCTATTTTTATCTTACCTATAAGCTAAACTGTTAAACTGCTACTGCTTCCTGATGCTAGAAGACACGAGTCTCCTAGATGAGAGACAATGGACTTCATGCATGTGTGCTAAGTCGCATCAGTCGTGTCCGACCCTATGGACTGGAGCCTGCTAGGCTCCTCTATCCATAGGATTTCCCAGGTAAGAATCCTGGAGTAGGTTGCCATGTCCTACTGAGGGGGTCTTTCCGACCCAGGAATTGTACCTGCATCTCCTGAGGCTCCTGCATTGCAGGTGGATTCTTTACTGTTGAGACACGAGGGAGGCTGAATGGACTTCATAGTTCACAGCAAAGAATCAGCTGCCTGTCAACATGTTGCCTACACCAGTTCCCTCCCAACCCCAAGGAGGTTACACAGAGGAACATGGATACCTGTGCATACTGTGGCTTATGGTAAAGAAGAATTAACCTTCAGGGCTTCACAGCTTTTCAACTAAAAATGAATGAGCCTACGTTTTCTCTGAAGGAATGAGCTACCTAATTCCTTAAGGTTGCTCACTGCAAACACTACCCTGAGATATGCCCCAGATAAACAGCATTCAGTGTCTTTCATTCTTGTCAGACCCAAAGGAATAGATAGGGATGCTCAGGGTTATAGCAGATTGATTCCTAAAAGCAAGCAGCACTCAACATGTTTTATTCCAAGAGATATACTTCCTTAAAGGACAAGAAATATTGCCACTGGTGACAATACTTCCTATGGTGGAAAGTCTTGGGAGGAGCAAGGAAAATCCTGCACCCTTTGCAAAAGTCTGCAGGTAATTTTTATATAACAACCACACTGATCTAAGTAGTGGAAGCCATAGAAAGTTTGGGGGTGGAGGAGTACCATAAAAATATTTTTATTTTAGAAAGATGACTCAAGACAGCACAGAGACTGACCAGAGTGACAAGATGAAGAGAGAACCTAATTAAGCAGGCGCTTACGGCAACTATGGTAAGTGACCATACTGTGGGTTAAAGTAAATTTGTGGATGTGGAAAATGAACCAGGAAAGGAGTACTGGACTGAAGTAAGGGAGAAGACAAGGGTAGAAACCTGCTGGAACTAAGTATTAGTAAGGAAATTGACTATGCTAAAGCCTTTCACTGTGTGGATCACAACAAACTGTGGGATGTTCTTAAAGAATGGGAATATCAGACCACCTTACCTGCCTCCTGAGAAACCTGTATGCAGGACAAGAAGCAACAGTTAGAACCAAACATGGAACAGACTGGTTCAAAATTGGGAAAGGAGTATGTCAAGGCTGTATATTATCACCCTGCTTATTTAACTTATTATATGCAGAGTACATCATGCAAAATGCTGGGCTGGATGAAGCACAAGCTGGAATCAAGATTTCCAGGAGAAATATCAACAACCTCAGATATGCAGATGATACCACTTAATGACAGAAAGTGAAGAGGAACTAAAGAGTCTCTTGATGAAGGTGAAAGAGGAGAGTGAAAAAGCTGGCTTAAAACTCAACATTCAAAAAGCAAAGATCATGGCATCCAGTCCAATCACATCATAGCAAATAGATGAGGAAAATATGGAAACAGTGTCAGATTTCTTTTTCTTGGGCTCCAAAATCAATGTAGACGGTGACTGCAGCACGAAATTAAAAGATGCTCCTTGGAAGAATAGCTATGACAAACTTAGTGTATTAAAAAGCAGAGATATCACTTTGCTGACAAAGGTCCATACAGTCATATAGCTGTGGTTTTTCCAGTAGTCATGTATGCTTGCGAGAGTTGGACCGTAAACAAGGCTGAATGCCAAAGAATTGATACTTGTGAAATGTAGTGCTGGAAAAGACTCTTGAGAGTCTCTTGGACAACAAGGAGATCAAATCAGTCAATCCTCAAGGAAATCAACCTTGAATATTCATTGAAAGGACTAATGCTGAAGCTGAAGCTCTAATACTTTGGCCATCTGATGGGAAGAGCCGACTCACTTGAAAAGACCCTGATGCTGGGAAAGACGGACGGCAGAAGGAGAAAAGGGTGACAGAGGATGAGATGGCATCACTGACTCAATGGACATGAGTTTAAGCAAACTCAGGGGGACAGTGATGGACAGAGAAGCCTAGCATGCTGCAATTCATGGGGTCACAAAGAGTCAGACACGACTTCGCAACGGAACAACAAAAAGAAAACCAGCAGTTAGGAATTGGGGAGAAGAGCAAGTTTGAGTATGACAAGACACCAGCTTCAGTTTTTGAGAAGTTGTATTTGAAAGATTCACTAATTTCAGGGGACTACAGAATGAACATAACTGGGCTCAATACACATCAGGATATATATATCAGTATATATCACAACATTATCTATAGATGATTTAGAACTAGACAATGAAATTTATCTCCTGCTAGCTTATAATTAGGCAGGATTATTCATTTCCCAGTTAGCTCTGTCATGCACACACACACATCAGCAACATTTAGCACACTATAGTGAATACTGGAGTTCACGAGACACTTTTACTCATGGTATTAGAATCTTACAGAAAACACAAAAATCTCAACATCCCTGGGATCAAATAATATCCAAAATGTATAATACCATCTAGAGTCCATAGCAAATGGATGTGATAAATGAGTAATCCAAGCACCTCATTTAAGCCAACAGTTTCAAACTCTTCTCACTCAAATCCATACTTTAACAGTAATGGCAGGGTGGGGAGGGGTAAGTGGGTGCATAATTTTGATTTTATCCTTTTATTTCTCTATCCCAAGTTGTAATAATCAGCTACCCCCTGAATAAAAGGCTTACAGCAGACAAGAATACAAGCCAGCATCTGGATAACTAGTTGATAATAAATGAGCAGTATTTCAGCTAAGGGCAGCCCAGATCATTTCATAGGCAAACCTGATGTTCAATCATTTTTGATCTATCTACTTTGCTGGTATTATTAGCTCTAGATACACATGTCTGAGGCTTCAAAAGTTGGTAAGGAGGTAAAAATGAACTTTCATAATTCTGGACTGGTGCTATTTTAGTAAATTTAACAAAAGACAAAAAAACCTGCCGGGCTCTTTGAGTGCACCTATAGGTAGCAGGTGTGTCTTCAGCGTATAATACAGAGGCAGCTGCAGGGCACTTACCTGGTTGCAGGTATTGATGTCTATGCCCCCCTTCAGATATTCCACGACTTTGTCTAAGTTGCCTGCTCTGGCGGCACGGAGGAAGCTTGCATTGCTGTCAGACTGTGAGAAACAGAAAAGAGCTTCAGTGAGTTACTGGTAAAGTGAGAACATATCAAAAACAAAGAAACAAGAATGTCTGCATCACAGATCAGAAAAGCTTTGGCTGCAAAATAATTCAAACCTGAGTTTAAAACACTTAATAATAATTAACAGGACAAGTGAGCAACCTCACAACATTTCTAGAGAGCTAAGGACATTAAGGTAAACAGGAATACATTCTGCTCTGCTAAAGAGTGTAAAAGAATCACTAAAATAAAAATAACTTTACTGCTTTATTCCAAATCTTTGGCTACATTTGAAGATGAATTTATACTACCCCCAAATCCACTGTTACCCATTCATTTTAGCTTCAGGAAGCTAGTGACTTTATACTGAGCCTAGTATCAAGCCAAAAAGGAATAAAAAACTGAAAAGAAATGAAAGGTTCTGGGTTTCTTCTTTCTTCCTTGACTGGTTTTCAGATGCATCTGAGGGAGAATACTGACTACGGGTCACCTGGCAGTCATCTGTCCTTATGATAGGGGAAAAACAGAAAATTGCAAGGATGCTTTGAGGAAAGCAGATAGTGCTAGCTGGCAGGTGCGGACTGGGCCAATGCAAATTTTGTGATCCTAGTGATTTTGGAAGAACAAGATTAAATTTAAACCAGCTGACATAATACCAGATTCAAATCTCTTGGTAAAGATGGTCTGTCCAGGTGGAAACTGCCTTCTAAGTCCTCATCTTGAGTCCATTCCTCTCAAAACCTGATCCTGGGAAGATCAGCTGAATCCCCCCACCCCCACCAAAAAATATGTCCAAACGAGGCTATTTCAGAGATGTAGCCACAGGCACCTTGCCTCTCTGACTTGCTGACAAAGTCTGATTTTCAAACCTTAACACAAGGATGATGATAACTTCATTAGGTTGCAAGATACTGGCCTCACTTTTTAGATCTTGTGGTATAACATCTGACTAAAGAGGAAATGGGCTTGCCAGGTGGCGCTGGGGTAAAGAACCCACCTGCCAATGCAGGAGACATGAGAGATGTGGGTTCAGTCCCTGGATCAGGAAGAGCCCCTGGAGGAGTGCATGGCAACCCAGCCCAGTATTCTTGTCTGGAGAATCCCCATGGACAGAGCAGACTGGCAGATTATGGTCCATAGGGTTGCAAAGAGTCAGACGCGACTGAAGCAACTTAGCACGCACACACATGCAAAGAGAAAACAGCAACCGACCTACTAGAAAGGGAGATGCAGGTGGGATGGCTCTTAATCCACCATTCTCCCCAGTAGGCTACACTGCCTGCCTCCCTCTCTCTCGAAAGGACTCGGCAAGGGCCCTTGGCATATTCTTGGACTTGTTTATTATGACTGGTGATGAAGTACGCACATAGAAACGGAAGTGTTTCCTCTGGGGGTCTCAAATATGGAATTACTTGCAGACCGTTAGAATGATTTACACCTGCGAAGACTGAACACCCTAAGACAAAATTACCTCACATTTAAGCCAAATACCACAATGCCAAATTTGATAGATAATTTATGAGGAGTCGAAAGGTACGACTGAAATCTGCACATCTGGAGTGCATGCTCGGAGCCTTCAGAAACGTACCCCGGTGTGACTAACATGGTGCTGCCTTCCTCCTCCCCGCTCTGCTGTGGTGCCTCCCGCTTCACCCTTGCTGAAAGCTATGTTCATGGCAGGGTGCCCCCGGCATATCTGCAATGCTGCAGGGACTGAATGGTAACTCATTTTGAAATGCCTGTTCTATGGAAGTATTTGTGATTTGCAGCAAATTCTAAATTCCAGGAAGACTTTCCTCCTTCAAGTGTCTTGCCCTAGCACTTAAAAGTGAAACATGATAATACTTTGCATTATGCTCCGTCAATATCCCACAAGAAACATTAGTTATTACAAAATAACAATTAAACAACATTAGGTCACAGAAAGTATGACAACATTATTTCCCATATCTAGGTTTTTAAAAATGAATCCACATGCTATATGTATTACATGGTCTTCCCAGGTAGTACTAGTGGTAAAGAATTCACCTAGAGGTGCGGTTTGATCCCTGGGTTGGGAAGATCCCCTGGAGGAGGGCATGGCAACCCACTCCAGTATTCTTGCCTGGAGAATCCCCATGGACAGAGGAGCCTGGCAGGCTACAAGAGTCCAACATGACTGAAGTGACTTAGTATGCACATATATTACATACTGGAGAAGGCAATGGCACCCCACTCCAGTACTCTTGCCTGGAAAATCCCATGGATGAAGGAGCCTGGTGGGCTACAGTCCGTGGGGTCGCTAAGAGTCGGACATGACTGAGAGACTTCACTTTCACTTTTCACTCTCATGCATTGGAGAAGGAAATGGCAACCCACTCCAGTGTTCTTGCCTTGAGAATCCCAGGGACGGGGGAGCCTGGTGGGCTGCCATCTATGGGGTCGCACAGAGTCAGACGCAACTCAGCAGCAGCCTATTACATACTATATTAAAGATGCTGCTTAGAAAGTACTTCCATCCGGTACACAAGGCTTCATAATTATAAGTAACATTTATGGATGTCAAGCACTTTCCAGGTGGCGCTGGTGGTAAAGAATCAACTTGCCACTGCAGGAGACACAGGACACAGGTTCAGTCCTTGGGTCTGGAAGATCCCCTGGAGTAAGAAGTGGCAACCCCCTCCAGTATGCCTGCCTGGAGAATCCCATGGACAGAGGAGTCTGGCGGGCGACGGTCCATGGGGCCACAAGAGTCAGACACTAATGAGCACATGAATGTTTACGGTGGGTCAGGCACAGAGCTAAGAAGTCATCTGCATTATATTGTGACGACAGTAATACTAGGAGAAAGCAGCTATTATTATGCTCATTCAATAGGTGAGGAAAGAGCTTTAGAACATTTTTAAGGTCACAGAATTTTTCAGTGGAAGATCCAAGGTTTAACTCCTGTGTTTCAGTCTCAAAGCAAGTCTTATCTGCTGTTCGGCCTCATCTGTGCAAAGTATCAAAGCAGATGTTACTGTAGCTACCTAACCTCAGCTATAGGTTTAGTTTGTTTGTGATAACCGCAGTATGCCCTTGGTCTGCCGATTTGCTCTGTAAATCCTGGCACTTGCTTGATAGAGTGCCTTAGCTAGAGAGAGAATTCTTGGCTGACAGCTCTAGCCTCAAATTCATCAGCCATCTATGCACCTAGAAAAATGAAGAGTTGGCTTGAGACAAACTACTTAGAAACACATTCACTTCAGAATAAGGAAAGAGTCAAGTACATACTGCATTAAAAAGCCAGTTGACTGTCTCTCTACATGCCTAACAGGATCAAACTCACAAACTAAGATCAGGGTTCACTATCATTCCTGTAAAAAAAAAAAAACAAAACAATGCCATGAACAGAAGTAGAGACCCTGCAGGAATGAAAAACACCCAGAGACACCCTGTGGAAGCTTGGGGGTCGGGCTATTGTTGGTCTGAAGGGACTTCAGGTGTCATGGAGGGGTACCTATTAGACCCTCTCAGAACCTTCTGTAGGGGCTGGGCATGACATTGAGGATTGCTTTTGCTGTTACATAATAACAAGTTTTAATAACTAATTTCTCTTTTCTGAATCAAACTCCTAAAAAGTAAAGGCAAGTAAAAGATTTAAGGCCAGTCCCTGGAATTCTAGCTAAAAAAGAAAAAAAAAATAGTTTCCAGGTTTTTAGACAGGTTAGAACCAATGGAAAGGAAACACGTGAGCTATCCTGGCAAGGATTTCTTCAGCAGTTGAGTCACAGTAAATTTTGCTATAAGCTGTATTCTTCTAGAACCCCATTAAGGGATTTAGTTTCTCCAAAGTAAGAAAATGCATTAGAAACGCATTTTGCAAATGCAACTAAGTGTGTTATTATAAAATGCTTTCAGATCATGAATTTCAAGAACAAACTTAAAATGAAACTTCAAAATGTATATGTAGATCCTGACATTATTGAAGGTTAAAAGTATAGATTGGTACAGAAGTATATATTTTCCTCCTACTTCCAGATAAACACTTGCAAACCCTGTACTACAAAGAGGTCAATCTGTGATTAAAGCTCTTGACATAAGAGCTTAGGATAAACAGCTTTTAGTCTGGTTACCTTCAATCAACACAGAGATGAAAGAGGATTCCGGGACTCCTGGTGAGAGACACAGCAATTTTTACCATGCTATGTTTCCCTCTGAGTATGACAAAAGTAAGAATTTAAAAATTAAAATTAGGTATTAGTAGTGGGAGAGGCATGCTTTCAAAACAGACTGTTGTCTCTTGGCTTGACCTGGGAGATTTCACGCACAAAAATCACTAGAAAGAGAGAAGGTGGCAACAGCAATTCCTTTGAGAGCAAAGTCTGACATACAGACTAACTTTTTATGCTTTGTTGCTGTCTGTCCCTAGAACTCTCAATCCTAAAACCAATTGTGCTTATGCCTATATAAAGTCTGACTCTGAACAAGGCATTCAAATGCTGAGCTCCACTTATTTTAATCTGCAACAGATGGATGTCATTAAAACTTGTCCCTTTTACAACCCGAGTGTGGCATCTAAAGCCGGGAAAAAAAAATTTCCTCTTCAATTCTTCTTGACACAGTTCTGTTCATGTTTTGATCCGAATGTTAGAAAAACAATACTTTCTCAGCATCCAGCAGAGCGGACATGAAAGGCAAGGAGGAATGTGCGCTCACAGAGCCACGTTATGGCCTGAAGGAGTGCTTCCCCAAAAGATCTATGCTTACAGTTCAATAACAGCCTGACACGGAGAATATAAGCATGTTTCAAGTCTTCTAGATGGCTACCCTTTTACTGAAGACAGCCATCTATCTTTAGTATGTGGCTTTGTGTTTATGATTCAGTGCATAACAGGTGAAGGAGAGATGGAATACAGACAGATGCAAAATCCCAAAATATTTTGCCTTAGAACTGAGACTCGTCAGAGAATCTGGCCATCATACACGGCACGATGCACTAAAGAACCTGAGCACAGCACGCAGTAGCCCATCAGTGCTGGTTTAGTCACTAAGTGGTGTCCGATTCTCGTGACCCCATGGACTGTAGCCCGCCAGGCTCCCCTGTCCATAGGGTTTTCCAGGCAAGAGTACTGGAGTGGGTTGCCATTTCCTTCTCCAGGGGATCTTCCTGATTCAGGGATTGAACCTGAGTCTCCTGCATTACAGGAAGATTCTTTACTAACTGAGCTACAGACCCTGCATATTAATAGGGACTTCCTTGGCAATTCAGTGGCTAAGACTCCAAACTTCCTCTGCGGTGGGAGCAGGTTTGATCCTTGCTCAGGAAACTAAGATCCCACATGTTGCACAGAAAAACTAATAAAAAAATAAAGTTACAAATAATAGGCTCAGATGCTCTCTCTGTGTGGTCCAACTTGCCCTGACTACTGGCAGTAAGTATAACAGAAAATCCAGAGTAAAATGTTTTTCAGTTCCTAATTGCAGTGTTATTGGCTTAGGTACATATCTTTAGCACAATACTAATTCCATCACCAAGTAAATGAAGAGAGTTTAAATGATTATCAAAGAGCATGCCTTTAATATTGGCTTCCCATGTGGCTCAGATGGTAAAGTGTCTGCCTGCAACGTTGAACCTAGGTTCGATCCCTGGGTTGGGAAGAAACCCTGGAGAAGGAAATGGCATCCCACTCCAGTACTTTTGCCTGGAAATTCCAAAGAGTTGGACATGACTGAGCGACTTCACTTTCACTTTCAATATTGGCATTGGCGAAGTTCTCTGATAGCTTTATGTTTTTATTCTGAAGTAGGAAACAAAAGTTTAAATGTATTAATAATGGTTATAAGACACGCTTCTAAAAATGTATGCTCTGTATTATTTTTATTTAGGGCAAATTCAGAAATACATTATAGAAATACAAGGTTAAATCTTTTTACTATTAAACCAACATCTGCGATTTAGTTTTACACAGTTCTGTCCATTCTATTACATTGGTGCTATTTTTTTTTAATAATACTAGTTTTGTAGTTCTGTTCATGCTTAATTTGTACAACTTTCATTTTAGTAATGGTCTAAGAGTTTAAGGAGTTTTATGTAGTCTGATTTTTACACTTAAATTACCACTAAAGGGAATTCTGTGGCAGTCCAGTGGTTAGGACTCCAAGCTCTCACAGGCCAAGGGCCATGCTTAATCCCTGCTCAGAGTGCTAAAATCCTGCAAGCCACATGATGAGGTCCCCCAAAAATGTTTTTAATAAAAAAATTAATTATTAGTCTAATAAAAATAACACTAGAGGTTACAAACTATTTTCATACTTCAAAGAGAGCAATATATTATTAATATTTGAGATGCTCACATCCTCTAGCATGAATTAGCCACCAGCCTCAACTAGCCTAGCAAGTGACACTGGGTACCTCCCCTCAGTCTGTGGCTTATCCTGTACCCTCCACAAATATTTTCCAACCGATTAACCATAAGAAAGCACATGTTGCTTGTGAAACTTAGGGAATTTGCTTATTTTCTTAGGATACAGTTATTCCTTTCAAAAAAAAAAAAAGGGGGTCATTTACCTGCCTACCCTGAGATCTACATTTTTACAGTAATACAAAATAAACAAAATATATTAAAATCACTTGAGGGGAAAAATCTTAATATGAACATACTAAAATAAGGGACATTTCTACAATTCCTTAGGTCTTTTCTTAGGAATGTTGTTAAAACTATGTCCAGCAAATCACAAGTTGTCTGATCTTGAGTCTTTGTGGGTCTCAATTTCCTTATCAGAAAAATAAATGTACTTTATAGAATTGCTGTAAGAACGAAATATGATTTAAAATGCTTAGCCCAATGAAATGGCAACCCACTCCAGTGTTCTTGCCTGGAGAATCCCAGGGACAGGGGAGCCTGGTGGGCTGCCGTCTATGGGGTCGCACAGAGTCGGACACGACTGAAGCGACTCAGCAGCAGCAGCAGCAGCAGCAGCAGCAGCAGCAGCCCAATGAATGACAGGCACAGCAGACACTAACTGGGCTTTCCTTTAATTGCAGTTTATCTGGTAAATTATAAAGGCAAAACAACAACGGCAAATCAAAGGGTAGATGCATGCATGTTATCTTCTTTAAATAAGAAGGTGCTGCCAGAAGACCAGCATATTTGAAAATATCCTGCTAGCTGTTAAAGTGTCCTAACTGTTAAAGTAAGTGTTAAAACCCCACTTACTTTCAATTCACTGGCCACGAATAACCAAAATTGCGATAAAACATAAGTTCGTACACTGCAGCTCAAACTACATTTTTAGTATCATTTTAACAGGTCTTTACACTGCAACTAAATGGAAAATGCTGAAGGAGCGCTGATCTTCAGAAAGAATTAACGTAACCTCTCGAAAGGTTGTTTTTACTTCAGTGACATATTTTAAGAATTTTAGTTCTGATATAGGTGTTTCTATTTTTACTTTTAAAATGTTACTTAGGATAATTAATGATTAACACATAAAATTGAGAATTGTATCAAAAGAATATCTAACTGTAATTAAACAAATAAATTGCACCTGAATATTCAAGCAAATACCTATTTGATATGCAAGATCATTTGAAATTACTTTTACATAAAGACAAAGATTTTTTTTCCTTAACTTCATATGACATTTTGACATTGATTTGCACTAGCACACTAAATAAATCTTTTCATTATCGATGTTTTCCCTGAGATTATTATCCATGAGAAGAACTGCCTATAGGATACCATCTTTAAAAAGATGGTGACACTGAAAAATTAGTTGTTCCTAACTTATACAATGGTGACAAAATCACTGAAGAGTAAATAGATGAAAAAATTAGTATTCAAAAGCAATTTTTTTTTTTTTTTNGCGACCCTATGGACTGGAGCCTGCTAGGCTCCTCTATCCATAGGATTTCCCAGGCAAGAATCCTGGAGTAGGTTGCCATGTCCTACTGAGGGGGTCTTTCCGACCCAGGAATTGTACCTGCATCTCCTGAGGCTCCTGCATTGCAGGTGGATTCTTTACTGTTGAGACACGAGGGAGGCTCAATGGACTTCATAGTTCACAGCAAAGAATCAGCTGCCTGTCAACATGTTGCCTACACCAGTTCCCTCCCAACCCCAAGGAGGTTACACAGAGGAACATGGATACCTGTGCATACCATGGCTTATGGTAAAGAAGAATTAACCTTCAGGGCTTCACAGCTTTTCAACTAAAAATGAATGAGCCTACGTTTTCTCTGAAGGAATGAGCTACCTAATTCCTTAAGGTTGCTCACTGCAAACACTACCCTGAGATATGCCCCAGATAAACAGCATTCAGTGTCTTTCATTCTTGTCAGACCCAAAGGAATAGATAGGGATGCTCAGGGTTATAGCAGATTGATTCCTAAAAGCAAGCAGCACTCAACATGTTTTATTCCAAGAGATATACTTCCTTAAAGGACAAGAAATATTGCCACTGGTGACAATACTTCCTATGGTGGAAAGTCTTGGGAGGAGCAAGGAAAATCCTGCACCCTTTGCAAAAGTCTGCAGGTAATTTTTATATAACAACCACACTGATCTAAGTAGTGGAAGCCATAGAAAGTTTGGGGGTGGAGGAGTACCATAAAAATATTTTTATTTTAGAAAGATGACTCAAGACAGCACAGAGACTGACCAGAGTGACAAGATGAAGAGAGGACCTAATTAAGCAGGCGCTTACGGCAACTATGGTAAGTGACCATACTGTGGGTTAAAGTAAATTTGTGGATGTGGAAAATGAACCAGGAAAGGAGTACTGGACTGAAGTAAGGGAGAAGACAAGGGTAGAAACCTGCTGGAACTAAGTATTAGTAAGGAAATTGACTATGCTAAAGCCTTTCACTGTGTGGATCACAACAAACTGTGGGATGTTCTTAAAGAATGGGAATATCAGACCACCTTACCTGCCTCCTGAGAAACCTGTATGCAGGACAAGAAGCAACAGTTAGAACCAAACATGGAACAGACTGGTTCAAAATTGGGAAAGGAGTATGTCAAGGCTGTATATTATCACCCTGCTTATTTAACTTATTATATGCAGAGTACATCATGCAAAATGCTGGGCTGGATGAAGCACAAGCTGGAATCAAGATTTCCGGGAGAAATACCAACAACCTCAGATATGCAGATGATACCACTTAATGACAGAAAGTGAAGAGGAACTAAAGAGTCTCTTGATGAAGGTGAAAGAGGAGAGTGAAAAAGCTGGCTTAAAACTCAACATTCAAAAAGCAAAGATCATGGCATCCAGTCCAATCACATCATAGCAAATAGATGAGGAAAATATGGAAACAGTATCAGATTTCTTTTTCTTGGGCTCCAAAATCAATGTAGACGGTGACTGCAGCACGAAATTAAAAGATGCTCCTTGGAAGAATAGCTATGACAAACTTAGTGTATTAAAAAGCAGAGATCCATAGCAAAGGTCCATACAGTCATATAGCTATGGTTTTTCCAGTAGTCATGTATGCTTGCGAGAGTTGGACCGTAAACAAGGCTGAATGCCAAAGAATTGATACTTGTGAAATGTAGTGCTGGAGAAGACTCTTGAGAGTCTCTTGGACAACAAGGAGATCAAATCAGTCAATCCTCAAGGAAATCAACCTTGAATATTCATTGCAAGGACTAATGCTGAAGCTGAAGCTCTAATACTTTGGCCATCTGATGGGAAGAGCCGACTCACTTGAAAAGACCCTGATGCTGGGAAAGACGGATGGCAGAAGGAGAAAAGGGTGACAGAGGATGAGATGGCATCACTGACTCAATGGACATGAGTTTAAGCAAACTCAGGGGGACAGTGATGGACAGAGAAGCCTAGCATGCTGCAATTCATGGGGTCACAAAGAGTCAGACACGACTTCGCAACGGAACAACAAAAAGAAAACCAGCAGTTAGGAATTGGGGAGAAGAGCAAGTTTGAGTATGACAAGACACCAGCTTCAGTTTTTGAGAAGTTGTATTTGAAAGATTCACTAATTTCAGGGGACTACAGAATGAACATAACTGGGCTCAATACACATCAGGATATATATATCAGTATATATCACAACATTATCTATAGATGATTTAGAACTAGACAATGAAATTTATCTCCTGCTAGCTTATAATTAGGCAGGATTATTCATTTCCCAGTTAGCTCTGTCATGCACACACACACATCAGCAACATTTAGCACACTATAGTGAATACTGGAGTTCACGAGACACTTTTACTCATGGTATTAGAATCTTACAGAAAACACAAAAATCTCAACATCCCTGGGATCAAATAATATCCAAAATGTATAATACCATCTATAGAGAATGAGATGGTTGGATGGCATCACCAACTCAATGGACATGAGTTTGGGTAAACTCTGGGAGTTGGCGCTAGACAGGGAGGCCTGGAGTGCTGCAGTCCATGGGATCGCAAAGAGTCGGGTACAACTGAGAGACTGAGCTGAACTGACCTGAACTGAGAGATATACTCATTTTAAATATAAAGACTTAGGTATGTTAAATGTGAAGTGGAGGAGAAAGCTATACCACGCTCACAGTAAAGGAAAGAAAGCAAGAAAAGTTGTATTAATTTCAGAAAAAGAAAACTTCAACATACAGAAAAAAATCAGAGATAAAGAGGGATATTACATAATGATAAAGGAGTCAGGCCTTCATGAAGACATCTCAGTCCTAAATTCATAGTCAACCAAAAACAGACCATCAAAATTACATAAGAAATAAATGATGGAGCCGAAAGTAGAAGTAGACAAATCTACCATTAGAGTTGGAAATTTAACAGACCTCTCTGAATAATTCACAGATTCAGCAGGCAGAAAATCAGTAAGGATATAGTTGACCTGAACAGCACCATCAGTTAACTTGATTAATTAACACTTACAGAGTACAACATACAGCAACGGCAGAGTATACATTCTAGTCAAGTTCACATAAAACATACACAAGGATAGATCACATTTTGGGCCATCAAAAACACCCTAATGGAATTAAAATAATAGGAATGATATAAAATATGTTCTCAGACCATAATGGAATTTGGATTTCAAGAACAGATAACTGAAAAATCTTCAAATATTTAGAGATTAAAGAACACAACTTAAATAACACATGAGTCAAAGGACAAGACTCAAGATAAAATAAAAAGTCTTTTTGAACTAAGTGAAAAGGTAAACACAGCTTATAAAAATTAGAAATATAGAGTGCTGAGTATATTATTAATAGAAAAGAAGAAAAATCTAGAATCAGTGATCTAAACATTCACCTTAAGGAATGAGAAAAAGAGGAGCAAATTAAATCCAAAGTAAGCAGAGGAAACAGACCTTTTAGAACTAACACCCAAAAATGATGTCTTTTTCTTTATAGGGGACTGGAATGCAAAAGTAGAAAGTCAAGAAAAACCTGGAGTAACAGGCAAATCTGGCCTTGGAATGCAGAATGAAGCAGGGCAAAGACTAACAGAGTTTTGCCAAGAAAATGCACTGGTCATAGC
>SJYX01001284.1:57140-87494 GCA_006410675.1 Oreotragus oreotragus
TGGAGGCAGTTTTTCTAATGCAGATTATTCATATTATGCAGGGCACTAGAGGTAAAGAATCCAGCAGCAAATGAAGGAGACCAAGAGACCAAGAGATGGATCCCTGAGTCGGGAAAATCCTCTGGAGTAGGAAATGGCAACCTGCTTCAGAATTCTTGCCTGGAAACAGACATGGCCCAAGGAGCCTGGAGGGCTGCCATCCATAGGGTGGCAGAGTCAGGCACAACTGAATGACTTGCTCTTTTACTTTCAAGGTGCCTCATAGGCAAGAAAGAAACAATGCAGATTACTAAGTACGCATGGCTATGTACTTGAACTCAAAATATGATGCTAAGTCAAATTCTAGAGCATCTTTTTATTATACTATTCTAATAGCACTCCTCTGGTCTTCAAAAATATTTACCATGAATCCAGGAAGACCGGATATGGCTCAGAGATCTTGACTGTTAAGTCTTTTAGGATAAATAGAAGTAAGCTGTTAGAGATAATTTGATACCTTGAAAAAATTTCTGCATCACATTTTTGAACACTGAGTCAAAATATTAATGTAACAATATCTTTCCTCAATAAATTAAAAATATGGCAAGAACACAAAACTAATAGGAACAAAAACCTTAAATCAGAAAATTAATTGTAACGTACATTTGATTGATAACTATTTTATACTTCAGATTCCCTGTGATTTACACACAGATATATCCATTTAAAAATAATTATTAGACAGAAGAAATATGAACTCCTCAGTTAGTATATCCTCAGACAGTAGAAGTCTAACTTGAAAAGTAACTCTGTTTTGCTGACATGAGTTTGGTTTAATAAAAATTACAAATGAGACATACTGAAACCCTCACTAAAACAAGAACTTTTACAAAGAAAAGGTAGAAACTTTCTTTAGTGTTTATAAGTTTCAGTTTTCTACTGAACATTATCATAAACTGAAAATTAAAACAACTTCTCCTAAGTCAGGAAAATCAACAGGTTTTGATTATTTGTATTCTAGCTATATGTTCTGCCTATGATTCCAAAATACCTACAGAACTCAGAAATTCTGTCACAAGGTACAACATGTCAATTTTTTTTCTGAATTTAAATGGGAAGATAGTAATGCTCCACCACAATACTTACAAATCAAAGGAAATCAGAAAAAGGGAAATATTTTGCATAGCTATAAGTCAGACATTAGATTAAATAGTTTCAGGTGCATCTTAAAATTTTAAATTTAGAACACTGCAACTGAATGCTTCAGATTTTTCCAAGGGATAAGATACTCTGTGAAAGTGAAAGTATGAAAGTGATAGACGCTCAGTCATGTCTGACTCTGCCGACCCCATGAACTGTAGCCCACCGGGCTCCTCTGTCCACGGGGATTCTCCAGGCCAGAATCCTGGAGTAGGCAGCCATTCCTTTCTCCAGGGGATCTTCCCATCCCAGAGAAGGAACCCAGGTCTTCTGTGCTGCAGGCGGATTCTTTGCTGTCTGAGCCACCAGGGAAGCTTTTTGAGAGGTTTCAATTACACAAACAGATTAAAGGTAGTACTACAGTCAGTAAGCTAAGCACCTTAATAATTGCTTTAAACTGATTATCTAGAGGCAATATTCCTCCCTAAAGAGCATATTGTACTTGGGAAAAAATGGCATATGATCAGGAGACTGTGACCCCCACTTTCAACCACTGCAGGTTCCTCTTGGTGTAGAGGTATCCCACACATTATGGCTTCATGCCATACACCACCCCTCACACTGCTCCCTGAACTGATGGATTTGAAAAGTTCTGTTTTATTTATTTCTGTTCAGAATGCTAACAACGCAAAGTCTGGCAAAAAATATTCTACACATCTTATATTACTGAATATTAGTTTCTCCATAATATTCGCTAATTTTTTCAATAGCCGACGTATAATAGAAATCTGCATTTCACGTGCCAACAAAATTAATGAAAACTCACATTCCATATACATGCATTAATATTGGATATTTGGCTTTTTCTTTCTGATTTCTGGAAAAATAGTACTGGTGAACCTATTTACTGAGAAGAAATAGAGACAAACATAGAAATCAGTCTGGTGGAAACACTGGAGGGAGGAGGGGGTAGGGCAAATTGCGAAAGTGGGATGGGCATACATACATGCTCATGTGTAAAGTAAGTAACTAGTGGGGAACTGCTGCACAACACAGAGGGCCCAGCCTGGCACTCCGACAACCTAGAGGGGTTGAATGGGAGGCGGGGGTGTGGCGGGCTGGGCTGAGGCTTACCAGTGAGGAAATGGAAGTCAGAAGTCGCTCAGTTGTGTCTGACTCTTTGTGATCCCATGGACTGGAGCCTACTAGCCTCCTACATCCGTGGAATTTTCCAGGCAAGAGTACTGGAGTGGGTTGCCATTTCCTGCTCCAGGGAATCTTCCCGACTCAGGGATTGAACCCGGGTCTCCTGGATGGTAGGCAGACACTTTACCATCTGAGCCACCAGGGAAGCCCCTTATGAGGGAGGGGATATATATAAATATGGCTGATTTGTGTTGATGTATGGCTGAGACCACTACAACACTGTAAAGCAATTATCCTCCAATTAAAAAAAAAAAAGAAAACCTAAAGTTCCACAATAGAAATTTAATAGCACACACCACATCTGTATAAGACTGAATTCTAAACAGTTCTCTACTATTGCATTGGGATCTCCAACCAGTATTAATTGAGAGTAAAACATTGAAAACATATTTTTAAAACAATCTGTATCCCAAGCCTAATATCTTTCCTAATTTTCAATGAGCTGGACATCTCCGTAAAAATGTTCTGCCAGCATCTTAAACTTACATGAACATGGGCCAAAGCATGAAAGAGATTATCAAGCTTTCTGTCATATACACAAATCCCCAAAGGAATTTCCCTTTGCCCAGCACTGGCTATAAGAGTAGGTTTCATAAATGAATAATAACCTACCATAATAACACTCAAGTCAGAAGAAAAAAGACAGAGCTTTTTATATAATTTGGTAACAATTGTTTATTTCTTTCTTTAATAAATATTCTCTACACAAAACTCTTCTCATTCCCTGACTAATCCATCTGTTAAAATATTACAGAGCCTTTGGGAGGAAAGGTATATTAGAGTTTATCCCACTGCTATACTCAAGGATCAGGATAAATGAACCTGAATTAGGTTTTAGTCTCCCTGAAAGCCTTTAGACCTGTCGTGATATGAAAAAAATAAACCCAACCAAATGAAAATGTCTTTCATCAATTCTTTATTGTGCTGGGCATCCTACAGTGTTAATTTACTATTGCCCCCTTGAGGTAGGCACTGAATTTCTATCCCCATTGGTCTGATTATTCATCTTTAGACCATCTGTTCTGAAGCAGACATCATTCAGTCAAAAGCAGCTTCGTGACACAGCACAAACGAGGCACTGACCGCACCCCACATACTGCACACACAAAAAAGCGGATTGCTTCTCTAGCACTGAATGATTCAACACTGAACAAGAAAATACTTTCTTCCAAGGAAAGCTTCACAATGGCTTACCTTAAACCATGACCACTATTCTAAAAGAACTTGCATAGATTTTTCGATTCTTACATTGTTAATTTTAGTGTGGCCCTCCTAAAACTCACATGGAGATACGGAAGAGTTTTCTGGTTACAACAGTCCAGTGCACATCTGTAATTGTCAGTCAGATTGATTTTCTAGAAGGGTATCACTTATTTACAGCTTACCAACCACACACAGTGATAACCTGACTCTACTTGTTTAAAATGTAACTCTGGACTCATTTCCCATTTATAGGAAATCATTTCCCAAAAAAGACCAATTTAGAGAAAATGCATCAAAGCTGAGTAACTCGATTTTTTTAGTTTTACTTTTCTGAGTACATATATTATATAATATTACTATCTACTCCAGAATAAAATAAGAATTTGAATTCATTACTTTCTAGTATCATTTCTGTCCCAAGACGATATTTTATAGTAATAGTAGACCTAAGAACTCTATTTGTGCCAGTCTTGGCATCTCTATTTTTTTAGAAATCTTTCTCATTACTGGGTGTCAGGAATTTCAGCATAATTATGTTGCTTATTGGAAATAATTTGAGTCACTCGTCCTTCTGGTTAAACTGTTCTTAAGTTTATTGTTATCTATAAAATGGCAAAAGTCAATCCTTCTAATATGCATATAATTTTTGAGAAGTTGTTTATTCAACCCATTCTCCAAAGCATGTGGGTCCCAAAGGAGTATACACAGTTTTCACACTCTTTTGCACATTTGTGATGATCAACATGGAAAGCAAAATTCCAATTCTCAAAAAGTCTGCATTATGCTAAATATAACATACAAATCATTTTTTACACTCATTTCTTGACTCTCTTTATGCTGGCCCAGGGGTGCACAGTTGAAAGTCAACAAAACTTTAAAGTTAAATTTAAAAATACCTAAAGGATACACAATATGTGTATTGTATAAGAAGGAAAGCACTTCCCAGTTTGACTCATTTTATTAACTTGATTAAATTACTGAACAGATATAAATGTGTACATATTGGAAAAAAATCAAAGCTTCAGTTTGGAAAAAGTGAAAACAAATTAGTCTAAAACATTATTTTGATAATAAAAAATATATATAGGATGGATAAACAACAGGTCAAGCTGCATAGCACAGGGAATTATAGTCAGTATTCTTTAATAAATCATAATGGAAAGGATATGAAAAAGAATATATATGTGTGTGTGTGTGAATCACTTTTTTGTACACCAGAGACTAATAAAATCGTTAATCGACTATGCTTCAATAAAAAATTTTTTTTAATAGTTAAAAGAATTTAACCAGTTCTTTACAAGAAGTTACTTAGTTGAGAAAAAGACAATTTTGAAGTCAAGCAGTGTGTTAAATGCAAAGAATTAAATGCAGAAAAAATAAACATGATCTATCCCCTCAAAGGCTTCCCAGGTAGCTCAGTGGTAAAGAATCTGCCTGCCAAAGCAGGAGACACAAGAGACTTGGGTTCTATCCCTGGGTCAGGAAGATTCTCTGGAGTAGGAAATGGCAACCCACTCCAGTTTTCTGTCTGGAAAATTCCATGGAGATAGGAGCCTGACAGGCTACAGTCCATGAGGTAACAAAGACTAAGCGACTGAACACACATACATCCCCTCAAAAGATTTTAAGATCTGCATTTAGAAAATATTTTTTAGCTGCAACATAGTCCATGAATCAGATAGAAGTGGGCAAAAATGGATCCATGGATATCCATTTAGAAACAGTAGTCCAAGCAATGAATGCTTGTGTGTTTTACAATATATTTTACATTTGGAACATATAATAGGAATAGCAATACAGTATTTTACACAGTTCCTGGTGATAAGTTAGGTGGAAAACACAGCGGGCATAGGACTAGCAAGTGAAATGTCATAGTGGTAGGGAAGAAGACAGTATGCAGGAAACTGTGAGTAATGCACTGTGGTGAATTATAAAGTTAGAAACGACAAAGAAGTTAAAATTCTCAGCGTAAGGCAGGGCCCAGCCTATGAATGTTCTTACATGCTATAAGAACACTGAATATTATCCTTTAGGTGAAAGGGCAGGAACTGCCAAGATCAGAATGCTGTCCTCAAAATAATCACTGGAGTAACATATGGAGGGTGAGTTAGAGGTAAAGACAATGAAGTCTGTAAGACAGTTTGGATACTATTGCAATGGTCCTAGTGAGCAACGTTTCAGGGACAGCAATGTGAAAAAGGAAGTGATTTGTCATACATGTAGGGGAAAGAAGTTATACAACTTGGGGGAACTGAATTTAAGGATTTATAGAAAAGAAGAAATTAAGGAAAGCTTGGAAACATCTAGCTTTGGTTCGTAATGAGCAATAATACTAATCAAGATCAGAAAATTGGGGAAACAATACCTAAAATTGGAGAGGACACAACAGTGTGGTTTTGGCCTAATGAAATCTGATGTGCTATCACAGCATGGTATGTGTTCACAATGCAAGACTAAAAGGTCTAGGAGAGTGTGTGGACTATAGACAGAGGCCACAATGTAAACTCTGGGACATGGTCTGGGGTTTTTTGCAGTGATACTGGATTTGTCTTCCTTCCTTACCATTTCTCTGTCAATAAGCCTCCTAAGAATAGGAAAGCACTTCTTGTGTTGCCTGTGGAAGCAAATACTGCTGACCTATCAACATCCTGCATGAATGCCAGGAAGTGCTGATAAAATAACAATTGCAAGGTTTACGTATACTTCAGTATACATGTATATACATACACCAGTGAGACTAAAACAGAAATCTGTATGCGAGGTTTCTCACGAGCTCAGAATACTAATAGCATGCAGCTGACGTTTCCCCATAAGACCAGGGCACAACTGAAGTACCGCTTTATCCACAATGGATGTGACCTGCTGTAACTTTCTAAATTTACCCTTGTGCTATGTATGAACTATAATTGTCTAGAATGGTTCCAGCTACTCAGTTCTAACTCTGTGAAAGGTAAAGAGATTCCTTAACTTTACACTGAAATGTAAAAAAGCTATGGAAAAGTGGCTTTAGAAAGAAGTGTGTTTAATTAATTATAGTACCTGACACATGGCAGTGGAAAAGGACTAGCAAATCAAGTACTTGTAGCTTGCACTGCCTTTTTTTTTTTTTTTTAGCTTATACTACAAAATCTCTGTTGGAAATCAGTCAATAAAAACCCCTGCAGTTATTACTGCATTTCACAGAATATCTGAACTTCTTCTGAGGCAGCTTTCAAAACAAATTCTTGATTTGTTGGGGTAAGAGTATTGGCATCAACTCCAAAGAGAATTTGGAAAAGTAAGGGATCTCCTAATTTAAACATAACTAAAAACAAAAGTAGGGTTAATTCATCTCATGAAACTAAGCTTTGGTTCAGATGCTCAAGACCGTTTTTTAAAAACTGAGCTTAAGCCAGGTTTAACGAGAAATGGAGAATTCGCTATTAGTTGTTTTTTATTCTTTGACTTCTACAGTTGAGCTCAGTTCAGTTGCTCAGTCGTGCCCGACTCTTTGCGACCCCACGGACTGCAGCACGCCAGGCTTCCCTGTCCATCACCAACTCCCAGAGTTTACTCAGACTCATGTCTCCTGAGTTGGTGATGCCACCCAACTATCTCATCCTCTGTTGTCCCCTTCTCCCGCCTTCAATTTTCTACAAAAATTTGTATTAAGTGGATCCTGTGGGTCTATTTCCAGAGGCTTGAGAAAACTTCTTTACAACACCCTTCCAACCCACCCTTCTCTCCTCAAGTCTGACCAAGTTCCATTACTCTGGGGTCCCACAACACCCTGAGAATCATTCAGTCATTCATAAACACTTGTTGACTACTAGTTATAAAAACCACACTGCACTAAATGTTGTGAATGGCAGGATCCCCAAATATATGCTGACATATCTATCTCCCCAACTAGCCTGACCCTCCAGGATAGATGAGGCCATCACTTATTCATCTTGGGTGTCTCACTCCCCAGCACAGGGTTTAACAGAGAGTAGATCAATAAACCTTTGTGGAAATAAGATAAAATAAAGGAAGACGTTCAACAAAGTGAAACTGGCCAAAGAGACACATGAAGCAGCACTGGTCACTATGAACTAAACTAAGGAAAAGTTTGGTGAATCAAACACATTTTCACAGACTTACTAAATTTTAAAACTTGGTTTAAAATCGACATGTATACACTATCATGGGTAAAATGGATAGCTAGTGGGAAACTGCCATATAACACACTCTATATAAGAGCCTGGCACTCTGTGAAGGCCTAGAGGGATGGGATGGGAGCAGGGGAGGGAGGCTAAAGAAGAAGAGATTATATATGTAATTATGACTGATTTTTGTTGTATGGCAGAAACCAACACAACACTGTAAAGCAGTTTTCCTCCACTTAAAAAATAAATTAAAAAATAAAATCCTGATTACCAACATTTATACTTGTTATATTATTTCACCTTTAAATTCTATTAGATAACCACAATAAAACCAAGTCTTGCCTAACACTTCCTAAGGGCATGTGAATATAGAGTGATGGGGTCAGGATGCCCTCCAACTATGGGACTTCCCCGGTGACTCAGGGGTAAAGAAGCTGCCTGATATTCAGAAGATGCAATGTCGATCCCTGGGTTGGGAAGACCCCCTGGAGGAGGACATGGCAACCCATTCCAGTATTACTGCCTGGAGAATCCCATGGACAGAGGAGCCTGGCGGGCTGCAGCCTACTGTCCACAGGGTCGCANTCAGACTTACTAAATTTTAAAACTTGGTTTAAAATCGACATGTATACACTATCATGGGTAAAATGGATAGCTAGTGGGAAACTGCCATATAACACACTCTATATAAGAGCCTGGCACTCTGTGAAGGCCTAGAGGGATGGGATGGGAGCAGGGGAGGGAGGCTAAAGAAGAAGAGATTATATATGTAATTATGACTGATTTTTGTTGTATGGCAGAAACCAACACAACACTGTAAAGCAGTTTTCCTCCACTTAAAAAATAAATTAAAAAATAAAATCCTGATTACCAACATTTATACTTGTTATATTATTTCACCTTTAAATTCTATTAGATAACCACAATAAAACCAAGTCTTGCCTAACACTTCCTAAGGGCATGTGAATATAGAGTGATGGGGTCAGGATGCCCTCCAACTATGGGACTTCCCCGGTGACTCAGGGGTAAAGAAGCTGCCTGATATTCAGAAGATGCAATGTCGATCCCTGGGTTGGGAAGACCCCCTGGAGGAGGACATGGCAACCCATTCCAGTATTACTGCCTGGAGAATCCCATGGACAGAGGAGCCTGGCGGGCTGCAGCCTACTGTCCACAGGGTCGCAGAGTCCGACACGACTAAAGCTACTTAGCACGCATGCAGGCCCTCCATCTGTATCATTATTATCTTACAGTTGAAATCATGGGAAAACCTAACAGTGGAATTGGTTAGATAGGCCATGGACTCAACATTCTCTGAGCTTAATTAGTTTAACAGATAACTGCCAACTATGACATTAGTAAAGAAATTAAACACAGAAAGAAAAGGTATTTTACTGATACTGACTACCTAGAACTATTAGTATCCTGTTTCTCAGAAATAATAAACTATAATTTTATTATTATAAAATTGTTATTATTGCTCAAATTGTTAAATGATTTTTAATAAAATTGTTTACATTGTTATTGTTTTATTATGATAAAATTGTTCTTTTCTGGAGGGGGAAACTTTACATAAAGCAGTAACATAAGCTTCCATTATTGCAAAAATTATCCAAAGAAGAAGGGATTATAATGTATAGCAACACACAGTAATACACTGCACTCTCCCCAGTCATTACAGTAAGACTAACTTCTAAATAAAAGAGATGATTGGCATGTTTAAATTATTTTGACCAAGATACCAATGAGAGAGGCTATTTTCTTTTAGAATTATTATGCATATAAAATACAGCTCACCTCACTCATAGGGAAACTATATATGTATTTCTACCTCCACATTCTTCTATCTGTAACAAGATATATAAAATTAAAGTAACATATATGTGCACAGGTGTATGTGTGGTATGTGTGTAAGAATTTGTGTGGAGAGTGAAAGAGACAATCTACTGAATGGGAGAAAATATTTGTAAACAATATGATGGATAAGGGATTAATATTCAGAATATATAAAGAGCTTATACAATTCAACATCAAAAAACCGAACAATTCAATTAAAAAAAAAGGGGGAGTCAAAAGAACACCAAACAATTCAATTTTTTTTTTTAAAAAGGGGGGAAAGAACTGAACAGACATTTTTCCAAAGAAGAAATGCAGATGGCTAACAGGCACATGTCGGAGAAGGCAATGGCACCCCAAATCCCAGGGACAGAGGAGCCTGGAAGCACTCCATGGGGTCGCTGAGAGTCGGACATGACTGAGCGACTTCACTTTCACTTTTCACTTTCATGCACTGGAGAAGGAAATAGCAGCCCACTCCAGTGTTCTTGCCTGGAGAATCCCAGGGACGGGGTCGGGGGGGCTGCTGGGCTGCGGTCTATGGGGTCGCACAGAGTCGGAGACGACTGAAGCGACTTAGCAGCAGCAGCAACAGGCACATGTAAAGATGCTTAACATCACTAACCATCAGGGAAATGCAAATCAAAACTACAATGAAATATCACCTCACGCCTGTCAGAATGGCCATCATCAAAAAGACAGCAGATAACAAACGGTAAACATGTGGAGAAAGAGAACCTTTGTATACCGTCAGTGAGAATGTAAATTCCTGCAGCCGTGGTGGAAAACCGGACAGAGGTTTCTCAAAAAACTACAAATAGAACTACCACGTGACTCAGCAATTCCATCCTGAAACAAACCAAAACTGCTAACTCAAAAAGAAACCTGCACCCTGATGTTCATAACAGCATTATTTACAGTTGCCAAGCTATGGAAGCAACCTAAATGTCCATCAACATATGACTGGATAAAGCAGCTGTGAGATATATACATACATAGAGATACACACACTATGTAATAATATACAGCCATAAAAAATGAAATTTTGCCATTTGCAGCAATATGGATGGACTTGGGGGGTATTATGCTCAGTGAAATCAGTCAGATAAAGAAAGACAAACGCCGTGTGATATCACTTCTATGTGGAATCCAAAATACAACAAACTAGTGTCAGACACTGGAGAAGGCAGTGGCACCCCACTCCAGTACTCTGGCCTGGAAAATCCCATGGACGGAGTAGCCTGGTGGGCTGCAGTCCATGGGGTCGCTAAGAGTCGGACATGACTGAGCACTTTCACTTTCACTTTTCACTTTCATGCATTGGAGAAGGAAATGGCAACCCACTCCAGTGTTCTTGCCTGGAGAATCCCAGGGATGGGGGAGCCTGGTGGGCTACCGTCTATGGCGTTACACAGAGTCGGACACGACTGAAGTGACTTAGCAGCAGCAGCAGCAGTGTCAGACACGACTGAGCGACTGAACTGAACTGAACTGAGTGAATGCAACAAAAAAGAAGCAAACTCAGATAGAGAAAGCAAACTAGTAGTTACCAATGGGGAGAGGAAAGGCAGAGCATTAAAGGAACAGAGGAGCATAGGGGTAGAGGAATGAGATACAAGCCATTATGTATAAAATAAGCTAGAAGGATCGCTAACAGTCGGACAGACTGAGCGACTTCACTTTCACTTTTCTCTTTCATGCATTGGAGAAGGAAATGGCAACCCACTCCAGTATTCTTGCCTGGAGAATCCCAGGGATGGGGGAGCCTGGTGGGCTGCCGTCTGTGGGGTCACACAGAGTCGGGCACGACTGAAGTGACTTAGCAGCAGCAGCAGCAGCAGCAAGCTAGAAGGATATATAATTTACAGCATAGGGAATACAGCCAACATTTTATAAACTTATTTATAAATGGAGTGTTACCTTTAAAAACTGTGAATCACTGTACTTAAATTTGTATAATACAGTACATCAACTATACCTCAATAAAAATAAAAATCAAAAGATGTTTAGATTGTGCCACTTCTGATTATGCAATGTTTACTATGGAAAGCCAGCACATAATACGAAGCTTGAGGAGAACTAGGGTACATACTAAAATCCTGTGGCATCCCAACAAGGTACAGTCCTTTAGAGTTGGAGGAGCTGCTCTTCTGTTTGGTTCCCTTTTCCTATTGGGCTCTCCTGGTGCTCAGACAGTAAAGAGTCTACTTGCAATGCGGGAGACCTGAGCCAGGAAGATGCCCTGGAAAAGGCAATGGCTATCCACTCCAGTATTGTTGCCTGGAGAATTCCAGGGACAGAGGAGCCTTGGGGGCTACAGTCCAGGGAATCACAAAAAGTCAGACACGACAGCAACTAACACTTTCCCCCATGTAAGACGTGTGGCAAATTTTAGCAGTTCAGTTCTCTCTACTAATGACACCTTTTCATAGATTTAACTATCAATTTAACATGAATTATGTAAAGAAATCATTACAAAGATTACCCAGACCTAAAGCCTTTCTCTTCTGGTTATAATTTCAAGTAAGAGAATTAATTACACTTGTTTTGATTAGGGTCACCCCACTTTTGTTCACTAGGTTCCGTTCAAAGATAATTGTCAAAGTCACATTGAATAAGTCAATTGTTCACCATTTTTACAAGATTTGTGCACATTTATGTAGTTTTAGTTTTTCCTAAATTTAAGAAGTATTTTCTTATAGCGTATGAACTGACATATACCATATTAGAATTCTATGGGGCTTCCTTGGCGATCCAGGAGTTAAGACTCTGTGCTTCCACTGCAGGGGGTGCAGGTTCAATTCCTGCTCAGGGAACTAAGATTCCACATGCTACACGGTGCAGCCAGAAAAGAAATAAAACAAAACAAACAAAAAAAAAGAATTCTACATGCCACCTAGATTTGCTTTTTTGTTAAGTCGTTCTACTCATGAGACTGTGTGACGTGCAGTCTGCTTTGCATGGTTACACACTGGCTATTCAGCTCCCTGAAGGAATGGATAATAGTTTGTACTTTTTGTCTTTCTCACACTTACTACTACAATATTAACTGTAGGCTAATCCTCCTATCTGCCAAAATATTTATGTTCTCATTTAATAAAACACACAGTTGAAGAAACTGAGGTTTAGTACTCTTGCCTGGAAAATCCCATGGACAGAGGAGCCTGGTATGCTATAGTCCATGGGGTCGCAAGGAGTCGGACATGACTGAGCGACTTCACTCACTTTTGACTAGTCTACCTCCAAACTTAGGTTTGGCCTGAAGATAAATATTTTAAGTGATTTTCCCCAGTGTTTTACATGAAAGGTTTCCTTTTGGTTTATTTTTAATACAATAAAGATACTTTACTTAAAAGTAAAAGCACTTGTCCATGGATATTTCGTAGTAAGTGTCAGAGCGGTGTCTGGTACCCAGTCTTATTCCAGAGGCCATGATCATATCACCATAAGATACCACCTCCCAGGCTCTGCCCAAAGGTGTCATATATCTTTCCACTACTGAATGCCTTGTAGAAGTGTCTGCTGCTTCCCGCTCTAGGGGCAAATTAATGCAGTCATGTTGGTGGCCCCAGTGATCATGTTCTGGTTTCCCTTGGCACCCAACTCCCTCTCCTGTGCCAGGGGCAGGGCCTGAAGTTTGAGTATATGGCACTGACACCACTGGAATACCAAGATTTCTTTTCTTTAACATTGCTAGCTCGAGAGTTGCAACTCTCAGGGACTCAATCACAGTACTTCAAAATATTATTGCATATTATATTCAACAAGTGAATCCAGAGCAACGTCTCCATCACCCTTGTTATTACTATGATGCACAGGGGGAAAGTTTCAAGCTCCAGAGCACAGCAGGCTTCAAAGACAACATTTGTTCCTCTGTTTTCAAAGCAGCATGCAGACTTTTACGAGCTCGTACTGACACATTTTCCTGAGTGGGATTTAAACCTGGACTGCTTCCAAAGTGGATAAAACCTCTCTCAGCTGTTCTTAATTAATCACCATACCTGCTATTTAAATATTGATTACATCTATACAAACTTATAATAGTAAATCTTGTTTTCCCAGTAAAACTTTAGTAAAGTATACCTATCAAAAGTCCTCTCCTCCAAATTAATTGAAAAGTTAAATGTAGAATAGTAAATAATAATTTCTTATGCAACCTAAAGGATACAGAAAAGCATATTCATTCCATCAGAGTATTTGTCTAAAACCATACAACTTTCTGGGCTTCCCAGGGGGCGCTAGTGGTAAAGAACCCACCTGCCAATGCAGGAGGACCTAAGAAACTTGGGTTTGATCCCTCTTGGTTGGGAAGATGCCCTGGAGGAGGGCACGGCAACCCGCTCCAGTATTCTTGTCTGGAGAATCCCAGGGATGGGGGAGCCTGGTGGGCTGCCGTCTATAGGGTCACACAGAGTCGGACACGACTGAAGTGACTTAGCAGCAGCAGCAGCAGCATAGAACATTTTAACAACGAGTTAAAGGGAACTCCCTGGCAGTCCACTGGTTAAGGCTCTGAGCTTACCCCTGGTCAGGTAATTTGAAGATCCCACAAACCTTGCAGCACAACCAAAAAATAAATTAAGAAATAAAACAGCCAGCAGCTCTAATTCCATTACTCAAACTTAACGCTGCTCATTTCAATGTACTTTCTTTTTTTAAAATTTAAATTTATTTTAATTGGAGGCTAATTACTTTACAATACTGTATAGGTTTTGTCATACATCAACATGAAACCACCACGGGTGTACATGTGTTCCCCATCGTGAACCCCGCCCCACCTCCCTCTCCATACCATCCCTCTGGGTCATCCCAGTACACCAGCCCCGAGCATCCTGTGTCATGTATCGAACCTGGACTGGCGATTCGTTTCATATATGATATTATACATATTTCAATGCCATTCTCCCAAACCATCTCACTCTTTGATGTACTTTCTTTTAGAAGTTTTCTAATATACACTGTATCTATGCATATAAGTAATATTTTTACAAAATTGGGATAATAATACCTAGTTTTCTGCTTTCAAAAACTAACATTACTTGATGTACACGAGCTGTTCAAGCAAATCTGTTGAGCGGATGGCCTATTTTCAAAAGCCTGTAAATTAAAGCAAACCCAATGAATTTAAATAAATAAATAAAAATTAAAACTAACATTACCAAATTGATAATGCCTACACCACTTCCTGGTGGCTCAGAGGTTAAAGCGTCTGCCTGGAATGCAGGAGACCTGGGTTCGATCCCTGGGTCAGGAAGATCCCCTGGAGAAGGAAATGGAAACCCACTCCAGTATTCTTGCCTGGAGAATCCCCTGGAGGGAGGAGCCTGGTCAGCTACAGTCCAGGGGGTCGCAAAGAGTCAGACATGACTGAGCGACTTCACTTTCACTTTTCACACCATTCAAAAGTTGTAAAGGAAATTCAAAATCTCATATAGTAGTTCAGAGTTGGATTACAACTTTTTTTTTTAGCTTTCCCTAGTTATTTGCAGAATAGTGCCTTTGTTTTCACAACAGTGAAAACTGTTGCTCAAGAACACTACAATAGGGACTCCCTGGGCAGCCCAGGGGTGAAGACTCTGTGCTCTCAAGGCAGGCGGCTCAGGTTTGGTCCCTGATCAGGGAACGAAGATCCCACATGGAGAAAGAATGCTTGCTGTGACAAAAAGTTATATACCTAAGTCTTTGTCCTTGCCTTGATTACGTCCACTGTTTAAATTCCTAAATGTGGAATAGTGCTGTCAATGGATTCAGATTGTTGATACATATTTGAATACTGCAAAACTATCCTTGAGAGAGGCTGAAGCAGATGTTACCGTAACTGTTTGTGGAAGAGCCTTTCTCAACTCAGTCACATGCTCAAATCTGCTTTGCTCAATTAATATGTCTATCAGTATGGTCTTGATTTATCTTTTTTATTTTTGAAGAGTTTACAAACGCAGTCATACATTTAATGCCTATTGCAATTTTTGTCTTTTTTGACTTGCCCGTATTTTTGTCCTTTTAGAGTTTCAAATGTCTTTTTTTATTATTTTTAAAAACTTCATGAAGTGAAGTGAAGTGAAGTGAAGTCGCTCAGTCGTGTCCGACTCTTTGCGACCCCATGGACTGTAGCCTACTAGGCTCTTTTGTCCATGGGATTTTCCAGGCAATAGCCCTGGAGTGGATTGCCATTTCCTTCTCCAGGGGATCTTCCCAACCCAGGGATCGAACCCAGGTCTCCTGCATTGTAGACAGACGCTTTACCATACAGGCAAGATAATATTTTGCCATATTTGTTGCAAAGTTTTCCAAGTTTTCTATTTTCTCTTTAATGGAAATTTTAAATTTAATAGTATAAACTTCTATTCTAGGTTTTTATTCCATTGCTTTTATGACTTACAACCCTAAAAACAATGAAATACTTCCTTTCATTCTCTTCTAGGTTTAAAAAATTATTTTTGTTTCCATTTAACTTTTAATTATCTGAACTTTGTTTGGGTATAGAGTATAAGTAATGATCTTACTTGAAATTTCCCAAGTGGGCAATTTTTTCAATTGTTGAAAATCATTGAACCCATTATTAATTTTCTTTAATGTTTCCTTTGTAAAATTTGCTTTCTTCAAAAAGTCCAATACAATGAGCTTAGAACTATCTTTTCAAGGAGAGTACAAATGTCGGGTTTTTAATGCATTTAAAATTAAGAAATCAATCACAAATACATATATAAACTGTTATAAATAAAACCTCGTGGCAGCCACCAACCAAAAATCGGTTATAGATACACACACAGAAAAGAAAAAGGAATCCAACATAGCACTAAAGAGAACCATCAAATTACAAGAGAAGAAAAGAAGAAGAAATGTGAAGAACTACCTTTTCCATCTAGTTCTCCCACTTACCATGAGTTATACCACCTTGAGCAAAGTACTGAACTCAAATAAGCCTCCGTTTACTTGTTCATAAAATGTATATGGACTAATTTAGGAAATACAAGTAAAATCCCTAAGAAGAGTACATTGGGATAGCAGACACTCAGTAAAAGTACATTTTAATACTTGATTAACAGAGCTCTCATTAGGAGTAAATGAAAGTTGTACATATAAATGGTATGTAGATCCCCCAGCAAACAATAGGATCTCAATAAATGATAGACGCATTGACATTTCTACACCCTTTTATTTATTTTTTATTCTCCTGCTGTTTTCCACATCTAAGTCAACTGTTTATTATAAGAAGAATAGATCTAGTCCAAGTGCCAAATCAAGCGGTTAGCAACAGACCAGAAGGTACCCCAGGGTCGACGACTTGGCTGGCGATCTCATGGCCAGGGTCTGAGGCATGGCTAGAACTGCATGGGCCACATTTAAATGGAAATGGAAGTTGGCCTGTCCATCTGGATTACTGTTTAATTCTTCAAAGAATTCACTAGTGAGTTTACACAAACCAACACCACAGAAAAGACAGGCTCTTTAACCTGTATTTATATGTTCATGCTGTATCACAAAAGAAAGAAAGAAAAGGGTATGTACACAATGGAGTTCACTATTTACTTTCCTGGAAAAAAAAACTGATTTAATTCTTAATTTTACAGGTCTTTCAGAAATGCACATATACTTTTTAAAACTGAAAATAAACAGAGTGAATATTGAACACCTCACATTAGTTAAGTTACTTTACTAAGAAATTTTAATAAGGCCAGAAGAACTGTCAATCGTCCCTCACATGCAACATGACCTTTTAGTCACAAGTGTGGAATTGAGCCAGGAAATTACACTCGATTTCAATTCCAAGGAAGGACCAAATCATTCAGAACGATCTTACTGTTCTAGCTCAACACGGAATGAAATTTTGACTTTTACAAAAAATTGGGGGCACATTTTCATAACAACGAATTACGGTACCTCAGTGTCTAGGTTTCTGATGGAAGTTTATAAACTTAAGCAATGAAAAGACTCTATATAGGTACATAGCGATGATTACTTTTTAGAAGTAGAGTTTAAATTTAAGAGTTGTGGTTTAAAGTTTCCTTGCAATACAATGCAAACACCTTTACTTTTAAGATAATGCACGGAACTACAGGAAGCCCCATTCACTGGCAGGGCAGCCTTAGTTCCCAAGTCCTATGTGGTCCTGGTGTCTTTGTCAGGAAGTGGAATTTGGCAATTGTTGAATTAACCTGAAATAGAAGAAACTTAAAATAATATGAAGGGTATTTCTACTCGTATGCTCTTCTGTGCAGCTGTTACATTTTCAGCCCCATCTCTTCAGTAAAGTCAACCACTTAGAACATAAAGCAGTGGTTATCATACACTAATGCACTTAAGGGTTACTTAGAGATCATGCTTAATCCTGTTAAATAAATATTCTTGGCTCCCACCTCAAAGATTCTAATTCTGAAGGTCTGGAGTGGAGCTCAGCAATCTGCATCAGTTTAAAACCCTGCAGGCGATTCTTCTGATGAGAGCAGTTCAAGGAACACACTTTGAGAGGTGATGACATAAGGGATTAACTAGACTTCTCATTCTATGTATTTATTACACAACCCAAATACACTTTATCCTTTATGTCATCCGCAATCATTTAGGCAGTCAGAATGTATGAGGTAAGAATGTATAAGAAGCCGAATGATAAGCCATTTCTAAAGAAATAATTATATATGACAGATATACGGACAATGTTATGAAACATACACCTTACAGAGAACTGTTAAACGGTCACTTCTGAAAAATGAGCTTTTTCTTTTGTAAATCTAAAGAAAAAATTATATGTGGCAACCAGTGGTTTTCAAAAAGAAAAAGAACCACAAATTTTCCTATTTACTTCTATTTTACTAGATGTCTCAGTACTGACAGAAGGCTGACAGTCTAGAAAGATAGGATTCTAAAGTAGCAAATCTAAAGAGGCTCCAACTCTAGTTTTAATGCATTATTTCTGCCTAACGTGATCCTTCCCATGATAAAGTAAGAATTCCTCAGTAGACAAATTAGTCTTAGAGATTTAATTTTAACCACACGATATGTTTATTTAATAGAGTTGTTATACTAGATGTAGAAATTGCTATGGTATCAGGTAAAACATAAGATTATATTTCAAAGCTCCCTTTGAAACTCATTGATAACTGAGGTAGGTAAAGAGTAGAAAAATTCAAATTTTAAAATAAACAATATGTCAGCAACATTTATAATTAATCAAAAACACTGTTTCAGCTCACAATCTCTATTCAACACCTGGCTTTCACATAGCTTTTAGATAGAATTCATTAGCTCAAAGACACCATTGAAATGATTATGATTCTGACGATCATTGTAACATTTTACCTCATATAAGCAAATATTTAGGGAAGTTTTACTATAATCACATAAGCTCAAATAAATATGACATGAATGTAAGGTTTGAAAAGTCCAACTATTAAAATTTTGGCAATAAAAATGTAATATTATATGCCCCAAATTTCCAAGGGAAACCTTTAAATGAAAATGAAGAAACCAGAAAACCCGTAACTATTTATTGTGGCAAATAAATTTTAAGTTTCACCCATTAAAAGGGCATTCAATCCAAACAGCAACTGAAAGTGGGTAAGAAACAGCAGATGCCTGTGTGGGAAGAAAACAGAACACATTTGAAAAGATAGCTCTCTCTCAACAGAGTTTTCTCAGCTCTACCATACATGTGACCTTAGAAAGGCCACTGTATATCCAGTAGACTCAATCTTATTAAATATAGCAGGGAGAGATTTAAAAATTATTACATCATTCAAATTTGGTTTGGATGAACATCACTGTAAGAAAAATATAGCAGAAATAGTATTTTATATTGATTTTTTTACATTATGAAAATGATTCCTCTTATCACAGTGTAATCTTTCACTGAGGGCATCTATTCCATTTTTGTATAATTTTGTATGGAGAATGCATAATAGTTCAAGAAATTATTATAGTAAATATGTTTTATACAATTAATATTTCACAGCAGTAATGTGTGTGCACTTGTAATAGAGTACTTTTTTTTTTTGAGCAGAAGGTTATAATTAAAACTTCTTAGTTTCAATTCTTAGTTTTTCCATGTTCTTTAAACATTTTTAGAAATGCTTTTTGTATCTTTATCACTTTTTCAATCTCCACAGCCTCTGGTTTCATTTATGGGCTTGTGGGTCACCTGTAGCTACAAAATGCCCACAACTAGATTTGCTACTTTGGGTGACTTCTTAGCTATTAATTAATTTGTATTTTCCAAAAACATTTATTGGGCACCTGTTAGGTGCTAGGTGCTTGTTAGGCACTGAGAACAGAGTGAAGCTTCTGATATGCAAATCACAATCCAACTGGTTCTCCTAAAAAAAGCGTTTGTCAGGGGTCTTTCAGTAGAACAGAGGCCAAATTCTGAAGCTTGGTTTATGAAGCTCTTGATAGCCTGATGTCATGAATACTAACCACATTTCACAAATTCCACATATGTCCAATAAAAATGAGGTGTTACCTCCAGGGGCACTCATACACTGCTTCTCTATCATTCTAACACTACAACTGACTCCAAGACGGAGTTTGTGATCTGCTCATTACGCTTCAACATTTGACTTTTCTATAACCCTCTGGGACTCGGTTGTCATTCTAAGGCATTCCACACACCCTGTGCCTTCTCACCGCACTGTAACACAGTTCTGGGACTCCTGCTTTGTCCGCCCTTGGATCACACTCCTTCAGTTAAAGCTTGCAAGTCTTATTCACCTTGGTAGGCCCAGTGCCTGGCACTTAATAGACGTTCAAAAAATGCTTAGGAAATGTGCTTTCTTCCCAACAGGAACCAAGATTGTACTCTGCTTCCAAGATCTACTGCAGGTGAGCATATCTATATAATGTGTACAATGGAGTACTACCCAGTCATAAAAAAGAATGAAAACTTGCCATTTGTAACAACATGGATGGGCTTAGGGGGAATATGCTAAGTGAAATGAGAAAGACAAGTAATGTATGATATCACTTTTATGGTAGAATCTAAAAAATACAACAAACTAGTGAATATAACAAAAAAGAAATAGACTCAGACATAGAGAACAAACTGGTCAACTCCAGTTGTGGAGGGTGGGGAGGTAAGTTAGGGCTAGGGGTTTAAGAGGTATAAACTATATATAGAATAAATAAACTGCAAGGACATATTGTATAGTTTAGAGAATACAGCCAATATCTTGTAACACTTATAAATGGAGTATAACCTTTAAAAATTGTGAATCACTACACCGTACACCTGAAACTTATATAATATTATATACCAACTCTACTGCAATAAAAACATTACAAAATAAAAAGATCTACTACAGCCTGCAACATATCCATTAACAGGCTGGATATTCAGAATACTTAACAACTGGTACAGTTCACACACCAAGCAATCACAGTGGATGCTGGCTGTAGCACTGGAGGAAAGTGGTCCTGAAGGCCCCTCGCTGCTCCACACAGTAATCCTTTCTTTGCTCATGTTAGGGTTGGAAGTAAGCTGAAGAATCCTGGGGGTGGGCTCCAGGTAGGCATTATAGAAGGAACAGCTTGGTGAGCTCACAGAAGCAGCTATTTAGTTAGTCTGCATGAAAACGTTTCAAACTGTAAACAACTGGGGCAGCTGTTCTGCTCCATACTGGCTGAATCTCAACCCTGTCTGTGGTCATCCCCCAAACACTGTGGTCTGTGCCGTCTTTCTCCTTCCTTGGCATCTTGTAGGTACTCATTTTACCACCCACAGTGCCACCTCCTCTCCTACTGAGGGTTCACTGATTACATGTGAATAAGTCCTGCTTCTAAAACTAGATTGAAAATTCCTAGAGGACAGAAGCCATATCTTTCTTCTTTCAATATTTACCTTTAATAAATCATCCCAAAGTTACATAACCGTGCTCTATATCATTTTATACTTTTAAAAATGTTTTACCAGAAAGATTTTCATTATACTTGCAGATCTTTTTAGGGTTAATAACAAAACTATATGAAGAACCTTTCTCATAGCAGTTATAAAAACACTTCAGAAGGTAACGTTCACAATATCAAAGTCTCTTATTTCTGTCTTCTTAGAACTGAACCTTGAAAAGTTTAACTCTCCTGACATTCCGTGTACTTCATGGATAAGGAATTATCTCTTTCTCTCACCTACACACCACATTCATTCACACTCTTACACATGCCACTCCATCCTAGTAAACAGCACCATCGGGGTACCCGTTGCTTAAACCAATAACTCCTTGTCTTTCTTTTATACGCCAATACAACCTTTGATAAAAACAAAAAATACTCCGAGAAATTGATAACTTCACACTACCACTGACAACACCCTAACTTAATCCTATACCATCATTTGCCTGGCAGGCTGCAGTCTATGGGCTTGCAAAAGCGTTGGGCATGACTTAGCAACGAAACAACACTGCTCACCTCAGGGGTTTCTGGGCAGCTCAAATGGGCTCCCCTTCTTCCTCCCTTGATAGAATGTACAACCCATTCTCCACCAAGCAAAGACAGACAAAGAGAGAGGCAGAGGCACAGGGAGGGAGTAAGAGTGGGAGGAGGGACAGAGAGATCTTTTGAAGCAAAAAAGAGGTTCTACTATTTCCTTAAAACCTTTCAGAGATTTCCCACTGTACTTTGAATGAAATCCAAACTCCTTTACCAAGACCCACAACAATTAGAAAGAAAGCTAAACATCTGCCAAGGTAGGCTTGGGTCCGCCTCTCATACCTTGTTGCCAGCCTCTCTGTTCACAATGCTGCAGCCACGCTGTCTTTCTGCCTCTTAAATTAACCCAGCACACTCCTACCTCAGCTGGGCAGCATGTTCCCCAACCTCCCTAAGCATGGTTAAAGTCTGTCTCTCCTCACTCTGTCTCATCAACATATTACCAGCATTCAGATCAATGCCTAGCTCAATAAATATTTTCTGACTGACTTACTACCTTTTGATTCAGCACAGAAGAAAAGTACTGAATCGTTTTCATAATAACACCAGAATTCACTGATCATGGACTAAAGTCACAGAAAACTTATACAGCAACAAAAAACCTGAAATAAAGAAGATAAAATTCTTTGCTATAACTGGGGAAATAAATAAGTGAAACAAGAAAATAAAAATCTCTGAGAAAAAACCTGATAAAATAAGGATATCATAATTCAAAAATCAGGATGGATAATCTAAGTAACATTTGCAATGAAGCATCACATTTACGGTTTTGCTCTTGGGACAAGACAAATTAATCTGAAATAGTAAAGAAACTACAATGAAAAGTACACGATCTTAATGCAAGAAAAATATACAGAACACACAGACCAAAATGCACATCTATAAATGATGCCATGGCAAAAACACAAGCAAGAACAAGAAATAAAGATACATTGCTGACGTCGCTCTAGATGCGCTTTACCAGAGCGTGGGGGCTGTCCCTCTGGAAGCCGGCTCAGCCCCTGCGTGGCTTTGCAAACTTAAGTCCCTGATAGAGCTCCCCTAAGGATCCAGGACAAATCCTGTAAGGTATCTCTTAGAACTTCTTCTTTAATAAGTGAACCTAGAATACACATACCAGTCATCTGCATAAAGGAAAAGGTGTCTGAGAAATGATGCCATGTTCCCTTCTGTGATCAACAGAAACATTTAGAACTATTACTAGAACTTACTCTGAGTAAGAATCTGAATTTTGCTCTTGACTCTCTCCTGCCCCACATGCTTCCTCTTTCTGGAACTGTCAAGCTGACTGTGATAATAGCAGATTGTGGAGTCTTTAAGGACTGATGTAAGAGACAGCCACATTTCAGAGGAAAACCCTAACTATATGCTCAGGAGCCTTACCTCTCCAGACATTTTTTTTCTCAGTGGATTTGGAATAAGATCTCTGAGGGTAGAGTTCTCCGGCACCCTTAAAGTTTGCATTAAGGGAGGGGTAGGCTTGGGAACACTCACAACAGAGGGGTTGGAGTCCAGTGTAGTTGGGGGTAGGAGTCTGCCCAGAAGGTTTGCCTACTCTTTTTCTCCATGCAAATACCTCCTTGCTACTAGAGTCCTCAATGCACTAGCAAAATGAAAAGAGACACTGTAACTAGCTTGAAATACATTTCCAGATTGCATTCCAAATATTTAGAAAAAGTTTACAGCATACCCAGGAATGCCTACCAGCGTCAAAGCATTCTTCTGAGACTGAATATCACTATGTTCTTTGCTTACAAATAGAATGATATTATATTCTTTTTTAAAGGATAGTATTACAAAATGCAAAAAGTAACTAAAATTAATATTTTAGTGGCTGAAAACAACAGCAATCAAAAATTTAAGAATTTAGTAATTGTTTTAATACAGCCAGCTATTTATCTCCTGTCTACGACTGTTTTTTCTCTACAACCAAACACAGCAGAGAAGCAGCAACAGAGATCATGTGCCCACACGCCTATAAAGTCCACTCTCTGGCCCCTTACAGAAGGGGTTTGTTGAATTTGGCTCTGCCATTTAAGTATTAATTTGTACATAAGTTATAAAATAATCTATTTTTATTCAGCTGTAGGATTTTTAAATGCTGTGGGGTATGAACTGTTCATCTTTTTTGCTATAATCTTTTAAAGTTGCTTTAAAGCTTAGGAAATTATTATATTGCCACAATATTTAGTTTCATTTTCTACTTTTTTGGTATAACGTCTGAGCTTAACTATGTAACAAACTTGGAAATAGGAATAGGTCTGATTTTTTTGTCTTATAAAAAATGAACAACACAACACTGTAAAGCAATTTTCTTCCAATTAAAAAAGTTTTAAAAATGGATAAGTCTATAAGCGAAATTTCAAATATACACACACAAGAAGAAATTCTTTTTGCTTGCTTACTTCCAACACAACTGCTAATAACATACTTATTCCTCATCGCTATACTTATCTATACAAGCAAATGTCAGAATATTCAATATACAAGCAAATGTCAGAATATTCAAAACTCTAAATAAAAACTTAAGGAAAAGAATGAAGTATTAATTTACATAAAGCCCAGCAATTTTAGAATCTTAAATTTCAATTTCCCCCATGAGTTTAGTTCCGATTATGAATATAGTTGGGAAATTTATTTATTGGGAAATTGTTGGTCCCCAAACACAACAAACTCTATAAAACATGTATAAGTTAATTTTCAGAAGAAAAAACAGTGCTAAGGACCTCTGTTTCTGGTTTTCCCCTTAAAAAAAAGAATATTATAAAAATATAAGATAATAAGACTTGAATCACCTAACTGAATCATTAATTGTGATAAGCCTGAATGATACAAAAAGAAACAAATTAAGATACTGTAGTTATTTAGATGGTCTAAGGAGTGAGTGACTTCAGTCTTACAGTACCCATTTAAAAGTAAAGAAAGATGGTAGATTACTTAAATTTGGGGAACTTAAGCTAGAGAGAACCACATATTTTGCTTGCTACTATTGGTATTAATTAATCTTTTTGCCCATGATTAAAGTGATAAAATCCTGAGCAGAATATCACTGCATAAGGTAGACAAAGGTGCATTTCACTTCTGCCATTTCTTTCCATATCACAGCAGCAATCATCATATGCTCCTGCCTGTAAAATCTTTGACAGAAGAGTTTATTTAACTATCAGCAGGCTACAAGTATATTATTTAATTACAGAAATTAGATTGTAATTATTTTTTTAAAAATTAACTCAAAAGTTTTTTAGGGCTAATATCTATATTAAAAGAGATATGAGGATTTTTAACAAGGGAATGAGGTCGCTATTGATTATTTCTTCTTAAAAAGCTTTTTAAAATCATTTTCTGAACTCAGAAGTTTCAAATGAATTTATTTTAGCCCTTGAATCTCAAAACCACACTAACTTTTCTTGCCCTTAACTCACTAACTCTAACACTTGCTCTTCTTACCTAAAAGAAACTATCAGCCCATCAGAACACTGTCTCTTCTCTACATTTTAAAAATAGGCTTTTATATTGGACTTTTAAAGTACTTTTAATTTACTTTCATGCTTTACATTTTCCTTATTGGTTTTTACGAGGTGAAAACACGGAATAGAGTTGTGTAACTTAAAAATATTGAAGGAAGTATTAGTTAATATTTCAAAGAATGGCCTAAATGATAAATCAAGGGGAAAAAATCCCTAGAAGCAATTTTTTGAACAAAGTAGTCACTGCTTAGAAAATATAAATATATAATGCAACTAACCAAGTTTGTAGAGGCTACTGAACAGTTACCCAAAAGTTGACCCTCTCTAGCCCTTTCAGGCGATAACTGCACTCCAAGTGGCTACTCAGAAATTCTGAATGACACTCCTGGTAGATGTGGGAAATTTAAACCTTAAACCATAACCTGCGACAGCCCCGGGTTGCAAACCCAAGCTATTTTTAAGGCAGTTTTAAAGGCAGGCACCTTCCCTCCGCAGGGGAGCACCTCCCTCCCCACCTTTTTGCTTCATCTCTTGGCCGGTGTGGCATCTTTCTAATCCCAGAAGCACCATCTTCCTTTGCACTACAGTGCTGACAGACCCTTTACACTGGAGCTGCAAACGCTGGCCCTGCACGTTATTTTTATTGATAAATTCTTAGTTTCTCTTTCCATTTCACCATGGGCTGACAGAATTTCAGTGCTACAATATGATGAAACTATCCAGGTCAGAGTAAAAGCCAAAGAGAATAGGGAGTCTCCTCAAAGTCCCCACTCCTGGAAATATCAGGCAAACACTTCAAAGTATTAATACAAAGCATGGTTCTCTGATTCAGAAATCCTCCTTATCTTAGTTTCATGGTTTCACTCTGAAATAAATGCCTTGCAATGCAGGTCAAATTCTTGCATCTGACAGATCAAAGATACACTTTATCCTCCAGCAAAAATGAAAATCAAAATATTTCAGAAAGATTTCTGGCCCTCCCTCCAACCAAAAAAATTCACAATAAGCCTTTGTAACCAGTTTAGGGAACCTACCACGACTGAATTATTAAAGCATGTAAGTCAACTTAAATAAGTGATGGCTCAACTTCTCTAGGACTCTGAACAAAATATTATTATCATAATCAGAACAGTATTTAAAGGGCTTTTCACTGAGGTCAATTAAATATTAGAAGAAAAAAATGCCTTTATAAGCTGAAACTGAGATTTGAAGTTAGCATGTGCTTTTCAAAAATAATCTGTGATCCTAACGAAAAACCAACTATCAGTGTACCAACAGGCAAAACAAATTAACCGGTTGAATGTAAGTGAATCTGTGCAATACTGCTGCAAGTCAATCCGTAAAAAAACACATATTCAGTTTTGCAAATTTTAAATTAAAGAGATGGCATCCTTGTATACTCCCAAATGTCAGTCCATTGCTAAAGTCAGATCAGAAGGTACAAACATGAACCCTGCGGATCACGAAAAGGAAACAGCAGCAGGCCACAGAACCAGAGGCAGTCAGCTGGTTTGATCACATTGGTTTTATTCTGTCAGCTTCCTTCCAGGAAGTTCGGGGGTTTAACCAATGAGGTCCAGTGCTGATTCTTAGGCCACCATCCTCCTCTCCTCCAGTCTGCAGCTTAGGACTTACCTGCGGCCCAAGTTCTTTGGTGTCCTCGCCGTTACAGCCGTGGTAGTCTGGGGTTCTGTCCAGTTCCTGCAAGTGTCCCTGTGCTCTTGCGCTCTTGTCCGCATGGCAAGCCGGGCAGAGAGCTGCGTTGCCCATCTCAGTTCCAGTCCTCCTGCTGTCCGTAGGCCCGTCCTTGCCCTCTATGCTCTCTCCAGGGCTCCCAGGGGGACACTAACGTGGACGATTCATCCAGGCGCTCCCTGGCTCCTCTGCTCGAGTGCCCTACACGCCCCTCACCAGTTCTCCCCATCTGCTGGCTGGCTTGCTGGTGTCAGAGAGAACTCAAAACCCCAGCAACTGCAGGCTGCCTTCAGTGACCATTTCCAATTCAGGCGCTGCCAGTCTATTTTTACACCTACCAGGCCAGCTATGCATGTCAATGGAGCGAGGGGGGGCGAGGCCAAGGCGGGGGCAGGGGAGGGGGCAGTGTTGTTTTGTTTTTCACCATGCGAGCAGCCTGCTTTACACATGGACTTAAGTTCCTGCTGTGTAAAATGTCTCTACATAGCATTCCTGCATTACTCAATGAATGCCTTTGATTTTTCCCCCTCAGTCTTTCTACTCACACAGAACACCAAAGCTGCTAACCTCACTTCACCAACCTAACAGGTAAAAATTACTTTTATAATTGCATAAACCAAAAAGCAGCCCCTTGGCTTAAATAGATTTTTTTTCATAATCATTTACAGGAGACAATTAACCATCCTTGCAGCATTGAAAGTCCACTGGAAAAACATCAATCAAAATGGCTCATTTTACACCAATATGGACGTTTGAAATTTTATAAGTTATCCACAGTTTTTCATTATCTGCCAGCATTTCAGGAAGAACAAACATTTTGCTTCACTTATAATTCATTTTGGGTTTCCCTGGCGGTTCAGAAAGTAAAGAATCTGCCTGCAATGCAGGAGACCACGGATGGATCCTTGGGTCGGGAAGATCCCCTGTAGAAAGGAACGGCAGCCCACTCCTGTATTCTTGCCTGGAGAATTCCCTGGACAGAGGAGCATGGTGGGCTTCAGTCCACGGGGTTGCAGAGTCAGACTGAGTAAATAACACTTTTTACATAATTTGTTTTAATCTGTACTATTTTGAAAATGTTTCACTCAGCTTTATAACAGATATTCAAGAATGGTTTTCAACACAATACATACTATCTTTGAAACCATATTACAGATTTTGAAAGAAACTGTTCTCCACTGAGATGAGCACAGCAAATACACCATAGGTTTTTAAAGCCAATTATGATTTAAAAAAAAATCAAGACTTTGTTATAGACTATTATGGGTTGATGGAGAAGGAAACGGCAACCCACTCCACTATTCTTGCTGGAGAGTCCCATGGACAGAGGAGCCTGGTGGGCTACAGTCCACGGGGTGGCAAAGAATCGGACACAACTGAGCGACCAACACATACTATGGGTTGAACTTTCCCAACCCCCCCATAGAATTTCCTCTAAAAATTATATATTTAGTTATTTTAGTAGTATTCCTCAATTGTTATTTGTTTTGTGTATGCATATTTTCTCTTCCAAATAGGTTTTTAAACTATTCACTTGTAGGGTCCAGTTTTGATTTTTATATCATCCATCCATATGTTACATATTAAATAGTAAATGCTTAAATGTTTTCAACCGAACTGAAAATAATCATTTGGGGAAAACCGGAAGTGGAAGATATTTATAATTAAATACATTACACTTGATAACTAGAGCTCACCTTTCAATTTGTCATTTTTTAAAAAAAACTACACATGCTTTGTCATTTTTTTCCATTAAAAATGGCATTCCTGAAATAGTCTATTACTCTATATTGCTGTCCAAAACTCTATAAACTTAAATCTGAGAATGACATTTTTGGATTTCTGACTTTTGTAAGAGCCTCGCGCTGCTTTTCTTTCTTTTCTTTACCAATCCTGGTTTTTGCCTCTTTTTTTTAACCTTTGATCTCCTTTTTTTTTAATTGGAGGATAATTGCTTTACAATGCTGTCTTAGTTTCTGCTGTACAAAGATGTGAATCAGCTATTTGCTTGTGTCGCATGCATGCTCAGTTGTATTGGCCTATTTGCAACCCCATGGGCTGTAGCCCGCTAGGCTCCTCTGTCCATGGGATTCTCCAGGCAAAAATACTGGAGCGGGTTGCCATTTCCTCCTCCAAGGGATGTTCCCAACCCAGGGATCAAATCAGCTTTAACTCTACATACATACGGGCTTCCCTGGTAGCTCAGCTGGTTAAGAATCCGCCTGCAATGCAGGAGACCCTGCTTTGATACCTAGGCTGGGAAAATCCCCTGGAGGAGGGCATGGCAATCCACTCCAGTATTCTCGCCTGGAGAATCCCCATGGACAGAGGAGCCTGACGGACTGTGGTCCCTGGGGTTGCAACGAGTGGACACGACTGAGTGACTAAGTACAGCACAGTATGTGTGTATATATATATATATTACTTTTTTTTTAATTGACTGAACCAACAATATTAGGACAATAATGGAGGGATGGACATGATTTCTTCATTCATGATAAACAGAAACATGAGGTAAACACTTTAAATGTTAAAGGTTTGGATGAAGGTATTAAAAAAGATGGAGCTTCAGTATCAGCTACACAATTGGATTGGTAACTGAGGAAAAGCCTTCCATGTTGCCTGAATTATCCTTAAATAAACTCTTTGCATAGTATGGTAATTTTTCATCAAATGTCCCATGTACTTGAATCATGTTCTGTAGGAATAAGGTAAGCTATGATGTTTAACGATGTGGTTACAAATTCTATCAAAAGGATATGTTTGAAATTTCCCTCTCTTTCCTAGAAGGCACTTAAAAGCCTTACAATGCATTGCAAACTTAGGATGGCTGCTTCTTCCTGAATATATATGAACTATTTTATTCAAAATATAAATCAAGGTTTCACTAGCCATTTAGCCCCACCTTTAGAATCAATTAGTTGACTCTTTTTTTAAAGAAGAAATTTAATATTCAATTCTTTTATACGGAATTATGCAACTTAATAACTGGAAGCAAATCCTAAGAATTCTCTCTAGCCTCCTTGACCCTTCACTGAGCTGCGATCTGAAAATCAGTACTAAACCATGATGAAAAAAAGAAAAAATTAACTACTCTAGATTGGAAAAGATGTTCTTCGGTGCTTGACAGAATACTTTTACAGTGCTTTACCAGCACAAAGTCTTCCCTGGCATGTGTCTGCCATGTTAATACATTACCCATTCTACCACCACTGAGCCTTAGATCTTGTTTCTCTTTCAGCCAAGCGTGCCTTGCCATTCCTCTGCATGTACAAGTTCATTGTCTT
>SJYX01001284.1:88276-234313 GCA_006410675.1 Oreotragus oreotragus
CTCCAGGCAAAAATACTGGAGCGGGTTGCCATTTCCTCCTCCAAGGGATGTTCCCAACCCAGGGATCAAATCAGCTTTAACTCTACATACATACGGGCTTCCCTGGTAGCTCAGCTGGTTAAGAATCCGCCTGCAATGCAGGAGACCCTGCTTTGATACCTAGGCTGGGAAAATCCCCTGGAGGAGGGCATGGCAATCCACTCCAGTATTCTCGCCTGGAGAATCCCCATGGACAGAGGAGCCTGACGGACTGTGGTCCCTGGGGTTGCAACGAGTGGACACGACTGAGTGACTAAGTACAGCACAGTATGTGTGTGTATATATATATATTACTTTTTTTTTAATTGACTGAACCAACAATATTAGGACAATAATGGAGGGATGGACATGATTTCTTCATTCATGATAAACAGAAACATGAGGTAAACACTTTAAATGTTAAAGGTTTGGATGAAGGTATTAAAAAAGATGGAGCTTCAGTATCAGCTACACAATTGGATTGGTAACTGAGGAAAAGCCTTCCATGTTGCCTGAATTATCCTTAAATAAACTCTTTGCATAGTATGGTAATTTTTCATCAAATGTCCCATGTACTTGAATCATGTTCTGTAGGAATAAGGTAAGCTATGATGTTTAACGATGTGGTTACAAATTCTATCAAAAGGATATGTTTGAAATTTCCCTCTCTTTCCTAGAAGGCACTTAAAAGCCTTACAATGCATTACAAACTTAGGATGGCTGCTTCTTCCTGAATATATATGAACTATTTTATTCAAAATATAAATCAAGGTTTCACTAGCCATTTAGCCCCACCTTTAGAATCAATTAGTTGACTCTTTTTTTAAAGAAGAAATTTAATATTCAATTCTTTTATACGGAATTATGCAACTTAATAACTGGAAGCAAATCCTAAGAATTCTCTCTAGCCTCCTTGACCCTTCACTGAGCTGCGATCTGAAAATCAGTACTAAACCATGATGAAAAAAAGAAAAAATTAACTACTCTAGATTGGAAAAGATGTTCTTCGGTGCTTGACAGAATACTTTTACAGTGCTTTACCAGCACAAAGTCTTCCCTGGCATGTGTCTGCCATGTTAATACATTACCCATTCTACCACCACTGAGCCTTAGATCTTGTTTCTCTTTCAGCCAAGCGTGCCTTGCCATTCCTCTGCATGTACAAGTTCATTGTCTTCTGCAAAACTCTTAAAATTCACTTCCTTCTGGAAGTCTTAATTACATCCATGTTAGTCTCTTTTTCTATTTGTTCTATCTTGAATAAAGTTGAGACTACCATTGGCTCTTGTCTTTTTACATAATATTCTTCATCTCTCGCACTGACCTTCTCAGAGGTAAAAGCCACACAAGAGTATTAAATGTTTGTTAAGTAAATGAATAAAAGGTAACCGCAGATAGGAGCACAATTTGTAACGTCAATATTTAACTGGACTACACTGACCTAAACTTCTCCTTTCCTACATTAACAGTGATAGATTTAATCTTTTGAAACATGACAAATCTTTTATTTTATTTCCAGATCTGCAATAAACACCCTTTTTAGTCTTTGAAAAAAATATTAACATTGTTTGGGTGACTCTTCCTAGAAAAGAATTTGTAGTGCTTTGTTACAAAAGGAAAAAAATTCCAACAAAGAAGCTGTTAACAACTCTTAGAAGATACTTTTTCTAAGTGACTAGCAATCAATCTTCAACCCTTGTCTTACATTTTTATTCCAGGGACATCTTCTCATTCTTTTCCTAGAAGAGAAATGTCATGTTTGTTGACTATAATACCCACGCTGCTATCATTTGAGCAGCCCAAAATATGTCCCATAGTGGTACCAAAATCCCATTGCCAAAGGTCAGTGGCTAAACAAAATGGGCAAAGGAAAAGTACACAAGACTGGTGCTCCTCTAACTGCTGACATTTTCTATTTTCTGGCTTTTAGATTTAAAGTATTGACTTGGAAGATACAATAGCTAGTAAAACAGAACTTCCAACAAATAGCTTTCACATTCCAAACTTTGCCAGTGGTCTGATGCTTTCAGTCTGATCAAAACAGAACGATGGCAAGGGTCCACAGAAAAAGGCATTACTTCAGAAGTTAAGACATTTCCAGTTTCGCACCTAGTGCTTAAGTAAGAGTGACTGCCAGACAAGTCCGTTACAAAGTCTCGGCTGATATGACAATGTATATGCCTAACATGGTGTCATCTGGAAGGTCAGTTAGTGCATACTGTGCAGCACCCATGTCCTGACAGTATGCCCACAGAGTACTAGGATCTCTGTGGATACAACAAGAAGCGTGTTTTCTGCTAGGGCAGAACAATGTCACCACTGTTTCTCAAAAATGTTCCAAAGTCATTAGGGCAAATTACTCAGAAAGCAAACATTTGCATGTTTGGCCACACTTGGAGCAGGATACTTGAACTTGGTGTATGATGTAGAGAGTGAAATTAAAGACACCTGCGATATGACATATTTGCAATATCTTCATAAATTCTCAGGCACTTTTACTGGTATTATCTCACCTATATTGCTGTGTTTCAGATCCATCAAGAGAGAAGTGATCCAGAACTGAGAACGAAGGCCATCTTCTCAGCCCTAATCTTCTGAAAGAAGCTCCTGCAGTCCCTGTGGGGGCGAATCTGAAAACCACCTCTGTAGTTTTACATTTCACCTCCTAAGTGAGAAGCAATGATTGCAGAAGCATCAGAAAACTAACACCCTGGAGAATAAATACCTGTCAAGGTTCTCCAAGTTGACCTATAGAGTTAGATCATAGCTTCTGCAGAGGCATGAAAAGACCTCATAGCTAGGAGTAACTAATTGTAGACTTTGCCTTTACCACTAATCTACCTGTGCAGATGTGTGTAACCTATAGCAAATCAGGGCTTTCGTCTTCTCTTTTCTAAACTAAGGGGGTTAGACTGAATGATTGCTAGGTTCCTTCCAGCTCTGAAGCTCTTTACTTCTATGAAATAAGTTAACACTTGAACACACATCTAACACAAGGTGATGAGTGAAAATGACATCTATTTAGTTCATTAGCATTAAAAACAAACAAAAAGAATAAGAACTACTCAGCATCTTGCATCACGGGCCCCTGTGCTATGAGCTGACTATGACGCGCAGCATTTCCCTGGGAGACTAATGAACAAGAAAGGACCACAGTGTGAGACATGGCCAACTCTTTGTTGGGATCTAGGATGCAGACTCTTTTGCCCCACCCTTTCTGAATATGAGCCCCACTGAAAACTTCCAAACATTTTGGAAACTGCACCCTGCCGGTATTCTATATTTCACAATTTGTAACAGAACTTTCACTTGGAATGGTCTCATTCACCAAAATGGGGTGGTAGGATAGCTTTATAGGACTCTGTAGGACACGTGTTTGAAAATCAACTGCAAATGCTAGTAGGGGTTTCATTTCCCCTCAAATATTTCGATTCATTTGTTCTTAAAGGGCAAGTGCTATCACATTGAAAATACCGAAAGAAAAATATTTTGCCAAAATTCTTCAAAGTGGCAAATCAGAAAGAAAATTTCACTCAGAATCATGGAAATTAATTTTTTCCCTCTCTTCCAAGTAGTAAGGGTTTTTCAGGAATATCTATTAGATGAAAAATTCAAGGTAAAATCTCTTTTAATCTGAACTATCATGTACAAAGTGTACAGTTCTAACATGATATTTAGTTAACACTTTGATTGTATTTTGAAGGCTACTGTTAATATGTAAGATTTATTTTACTTCTGCTGAATTTAGAAATCTGCTCAGATTACAAACCATCTCTGTCTTTCTGCTTTTTTCCCCCCAATTCAAGACTAATTGTTATGGTCAAATGTATTTATCTGATTAGAGTAGTATTTTGTTACTCCTCTTGTCTGCAAAATTCTCCATGCCCAACCACACGAAACCAAGGACAGGTTCTAACTTTGGAACCACTGACCTGTGGAAATAAAACTGGAACACTTTGTCCAACAACTGAGGCAGCATATTATTTTCTCCCTTGTCTGGATACATTCAATGTCATTTCTTTGGTTAGAAGTTAAATATATAATGATTTTCACCAGTCGGAACTGTTATATAATTGATCGATCAGAAAAACCATTGCATAATTTATAGATCCACGCTAGATTCCCTGTAGCAACATGTGGCATAACTTTTCTAATTGAGGTCAGTGCAAAGGTGTTTTACTGTTTATGCTGTACATAAATTAATCAAGATGAATATTGCCAAGCTATTTATATGCCCACAAACATCAATTAACCAATTTAATTTTACATTCCTCCCAGTGATTATTTTCATTCCAGACTGCTGGCTCTTCACTTCTAGTACATAAAGGAGGACATTCTTTAATAAACAGTGCTAACAACTTGAGAAGTTTTCTAAAGGCTACTCCACACAATGCCCACCACAAAGTGGGCACTCAATAAATGTCTTTGACGTTAAAGACCATGAGGCAAGAAGTGGAGGGTGTGCAAACCCGGTCTAAAGGGCCATCTGACCAGCTCTATGCCCTGTCATATTAAACTGGATTTTGAAACACAACATGAATAAAACAATTTAGCCATTGCGCACTCCTACTTTTTCTGAAGAAAACTATGTGTGTACATAATACTCAGAAAGAGGTTAACAACTAAAGCAGGGGGTCCCGACAAGCATTGTTTACAGAGAGGACCAAGTGACAAAAAATAAAAAAGCAGGTAGAGGGCTCTGCTACAATCTGGCTTTAGTTTACTAACACTTCTTGTAAATTTCCACCTGTAAACTAGAAAGACAGCTGACAAAGGGAATCTGAAAAGGACTCTGTTAAGGTGATTTAAAAATCAATGAATGGTGTGGAGAACAACTATGGATCAGTTAATGGGCAAAGTCTAGTGTTCAAAGGAACAACGTTCTCCAAGGCTGCAGAGAAAGCTGACCAGCTCTGTTCTGTCCATTGTTTGCCACGGTTCTCTAGACCTACCTATCAAAGAGCTCTCTGACCACCCCAGTGATTAGACACAGGACTTGAACCTTAGGGCAAGATAAACAGGAGAGCTATACTAGTAAGAATTTATAATCAATCTCTTCAAATAACGTTCTACTATTAAGCATCTAGGAAATCCAACTAGGAAGCTCAAATTAATTATCCATGCCTGCGACAAAAAAATTAAAATTTACTTATCCTTTCCATACTTCTCAATTCTCACTTCACTCAGAATCTGGACAATGTTTTCCTTTGATGATTCACAGGCATTAAGCTACATGCATTTATAGTCTCAGTTTGTACACTCGCCCTGGAGGGTCCAGAGAAATAGCAACTTTTCATCAATTTTGGGGGTTATGCCATCCAGTATGATGGTTTAAATGTTTTAATCGATTTGTCATTACTGCAAGAATGTCTTCAGCTGTAAAACAGAGTCCAGTTCAATGCAATCATATACTCAGATATTTTAATTTGTTGGTCTCAAATATTTTACAATGACATTTTCCAAACAAAATAAGGGCAGATGTATATACACACACACACACCATTTGAAACAGACTGTTAGGCTATAGCCAAGTGTTGATCAGTCAAGAACAAATTCAGCTTCAAACTAAATATCTAACCAAATTGGAGCAGACATGAGTATCAAAATTACAAATTAAACTGAATTATTATGAGTATGGTGCCCGATATTCTTGTAATATATTAAAACACTGAAACAACTAGTTTCATCCAAGTTTGACTGTAAAATATGGTATCACTAGTTTTCTTTTAAAACTACTTGTTGAGTGTGCATTTAATCAAGAATTAAATGAACTACAAGATGATAGACTAAATCGAATTTATTTCAAAGGCTGTGATAGATTAGAGCACCAGAAAGCATCTGAATTTCACTGTCCAAATGATGATTAATTTAGAATCTATTTTAAGCTCTCTCTAGAACAAATGTATTCTATGCACCTTAAAGTACAAACAGCTTTATTTTCATATGTTATTTATACTAGAATATTCTGGCCAGATGTAGAAAACAATCTTATGGCAACCAATGGGGGCAGGAATAAATTGGGAGATTGGGATTGATATATACACATGTGAATGTGAAAATTGCTCAGTCGTGTTCAACTCTTTGCGACCCTATGGACTATAGCCTGCCAGGCTCCTCTGTCCATGGGATTCTCCAGGCAAAAATACCAGAGTGGGTTGCCATTTCCTCCTGCAGGGGATGTTCCCAACCCAGGGATCGATCCCAGGTCTCCCCTCACTGCAGGCAAATCTTTACTGTCTGAGCCACCAGGGAAGCACATATACACACTACTACATATAAAATAGACAACTAATAAGAACCTGCTGCATAGCATAGGGAACGCTACCAGCACTCTATAATGACCTATAGGGGAAAAGAACCTAAAAACAGTGAATGCATGTATATGTGTAACTGATTCACTTTGCTGTACAGCAGAAAGTAACACAACATTGTAAATCAACTATACGCCAATAAATTTTTTAAAATAAATAAATATCCTGATTAAAAGTCAGTTATTCTCCCTAAAAAGTAGAAAGTTTTTTTTTTAAGTTTTAATAATGTCTTACATCTTTTGAGGGCAGAATAATTTTACAGCCAATCAAAAACCATAAAAATTAAAATATCATAAAATTAATATTGAAAACTCAAGTCTTCATAGGGTCAGTGTGGTCTTCTCGGAGCTACGTTACTGGCCACATGTTGTTAAAGAATGAATACTGAATAGTGCTGCTAGCTGCCATGCTGAAATTTATTCTCACCTGTATAATAATGAGCGACAGTAAACAGACTCACGCTAATACTTGTACGTCTTTAATCATTAGAGTCTTAATCTATAAACCATGCTATGAGCTCAGCAAATGATATCTTCTCTGCAGAAGATAAGAAAGAAAGGAAGGAAGGAAAGAGGGAACGTAACTATGATATGAAAACAGATCTGTTTCGAAATCTTGAGTATTTTTAAGAGAAGTTATTTAAAAAATCTTTTTAAAAAGCTTCTCCTTTCTAATAGATCTTAAAAGTTAGCATTTAAACAGGCTCAGGGCTTTCCCAGGTCATTAAAATTCTCTCCTCTGAGCCACTGTTTCCCCCAAACCCACTCCCGACCCTGTCTTCTCCAGCTCACTGAGCAGCACCCTTGCACCCCTTGTTGCTCCAGCTAGAAACTGCTGGTGCATTTAACGTTCCCTTTTCCATACACCCAGGCCTGAAGAGGCGACTTTTGTACACCCCTTTGCTACTGTGTTCCGTCAGGAATTTATCATTTCCTGGCTGCTTCACTATAACCACTTCCTAAACAGTTTCCTACTTCTAGCCTTGCTCTATTCCAATCCATTCTCTATACCATAGCTAGAGTGATCTTTCCAAAGCTTAAACCTGTTTAGGGCACTTCTCATAATTTTTCTGATAAAAGGGAGAATCTCTAATATGGTCTGCAGAGTCCTGTACGATCTGGTCCCCTCCTCCCTTCATCTTAGCTTTCTCTCTTGTAATTTCTTCCAGACTTTTATAAACAACTAGTATTCCATCTGGATCCCCTCCCTCCCTCCCTCTATATTTGCAAGACTTCTCTTGGAAGCCCTGCCTGGCCAACAGGATCAGGGCCTATTCCGAACAGAACCATCACAGTGATTGCTACACTGAACTGTAATCATCTTTTTACATGCCTGTCTTCTTCACAAGAGTATGAGTTCATTATATATTTATTTTTCTATTTGTCTCCAGTGCTTCTGATAATGCCTCTGCCAGAGCAGCCACTTGTTATTGATTATTGAATATATAAAAAATTAAAATCTTCCTTAACACATTTAAAATAAAATTGGCTTTTAAAGACATTTATTTCATTCATCTCATTAATATTTATTCAGCAGTATAAGCCAGGTTCAAATATATCATTTATATAAAAAGAGGCAAATGTGTAATATTTCTGACGTACACACAGAAATCCTTCAATAAATCTCTGAGAATGGCAATCCACAGCAAACTATTCAATTACCAGTTAATGCTCCTTGGTTTTGTTCATATTATTATTCTGTCAGTTGTCTTATGATCATTTTTTCAGATGTTTAATTTTTGTCATGAAATAGTCTAGGCACTGAACCTATTGGTAATCATTAGCATATGAGCAGGCGTGAAAAGAACAAAAATACAGATGACCACAAAAGTAGCCACAAACCAGAATATGATTTATTAAGTAAGAGAAAAACTACTGATTTTTATCATGGATAGTTCATCCATGTCTAAAACCTATGGAGAGTAATCACTGCTGATGCCAGAAAAATGCAACGACTGTTGTCTAGAGGCCCAAATAGATTACTCTTACAATGGATGTTTACACACTCACACTACTCTCTGGTTTGGGCACTCTGGATCTCTAATGTGTTACTTGTGGTAGAAACCTATTTTCATTCCATTCTTTCCACCTGGGGTGCTGCTCTGTGCTCTTTCATTATTAGCTCTTTTTTATGGATGATGATAGATTATCAATAAATCCCTGCCTTTTCTGTCACATCTGATCCTCTTCATGGCCATCACCTCTACACAGTCAGGACCTCCTCTGACATTGCCTCCAATCTGTGAAACCCACTTCCATCTCCTCTCGCCAGTTTTTATTTCTTCACACGTACCCTTACTTCTAACATATCTAACCTTCAGTGAAAAACACGAACATTTGCAGACAACAGCCAATAACACAGCAAACCCGTAAGTGCAAAAACACCCCACAGGGACCCGTCTACAGTAGGTACTCATAGAAAAGATTTGCATCTGCAACTTTAGTTCACAAAAAATAATCAATCAAAGTTCTCAAATGGAACTCTCCAATATTTGCCACTATTAGCTGCCAGTGATTCTGATATATGTTAATTGCAATAAATGTGTGTCCTGAAGAAAGGAGCACCATAAAAATTCAAAGTCTTGCCTTCTTTTTTATGATAATTCTAAAGCTTGAAATTACAATTAACCATTTCTAAATCCCTGTGGCAATAACATTCATTCCTAACTTCATATTTTAATAACTCATAGGATTATATTGCAAGATTCTAATCAGATTTTTGTCAAATAAACACATAGGTAATGTTTTATTTGACTGACTGAGAAGCATTTTATGACATCGATAAGTACGAATGTAGCTTTCATTAACCACTGACATTTTAAAATGTCAATTTTGCTGGAATATGTTCTTTCTATTTTAATAACATTTGATTTTAGCTGCTTTGGGGATCAAATGTTAAAAATCATCTCTTAAAAGTTTGCTTCTCTTTGCTCTGGAACCCAAAATAGTTCAGTTTATTAATAGCTCACACTAAGGTACAGCAGGATCGATCTCTCTGTGTTACACAGATAACATACAGATCCTGGTCCTCACTGCTCAGCAAAGCCGAAAGGCCACCCAAAGACCTTTATGTGCTATATTACCCTTTTGTGCTCAGAATCAACAATGCCTCCGTGATCTTTCTTTTTCAGTTTGTTTTGTATTTTTGTCCTTGGGTTCTCTCTACAGTCCAGTGAAAAAACTAACTTTCAAGAAAAGTTAGAACCACCTGTATCCACAGTTTGATAAACTGACTTCAAATTAATCAGCTATTTGATGCTCACAGCTCCACGAGACCTGCCTCATCTGTCTTCCACTACAACATAGTCCTCTTAGAGACATCTAGGACTTAGACATCTGCTTTGAAGTTATTTTGATTGTTGGAGATGCAAATCATACTTGAGCACTTAATAATTTTAATGACTTTGTCCTTCATTCTATAATCTTACTATTGAAGAACTTGATATAGTGTAAACCACATCCTGACTCTTAAGAGGCTGCTCTATCCTATTTGCTTCATTCCTGGAAATGTCAGAAATATTTTTATGTGTCTTGGTGTTATATATCCTCCATCACAGCTACTTTTCTCTCCAGCATTATAAGTAGAAGTGCAGATACAAGCTGTCAAGAGCTTTCTCTTTCTTCTTCCTTAAACCTCATTTTTCCATTTGACAAAAGGGGGATATAATCATTTCTATTTCATGGTGTTGTGAGAGTTGAAATAGTTGCTATATAAAAACTTAACATAGTGCCTGGCACATTGCATTGTTCAGGAAATGTTAGCTATGATAAATTTTCCTCACTTTATTTTTCTTTGTTTGAATTGCACTTGTATTTACTTGTCTGTTCTACAATTTGGTGGTACTAGTGGTAACAGAGAAGGCAATAGCACCTCATCCCAGTACTCTTGCCTGGAAAATCCCATGGACGGAGGATCCTGGTAGGCTGCAGTCCATGGGGTCGCTAAGAGTCAGACACGACTGAGTGACTTCACTTTCACTTTTCACTTTCATGCATTGGAGAAGGCAATGGCAACGCACTCCAGTGTTCTTGCCTGGAGAGTCCCAGGGATGGGGGAGCCTGGTGGGCTGCCATCTATGGGGTCGCACAGAGTTGGACACGACTGAAGCGACTTAGGAGCAGCAGCAGCAGTGGTAAAGAATGCACCTGCCAATGCAGAGATGTAACAGAAGCAGGTTTGATCCCTGGGTTGGGAAGATGCCCTGGAGGAGGACATGGCAACCCACTCCAGTATTCTTGCCTGGAGAATCCCATGGACAGAGGAGCCTGGTAGGCTACAGTCCATGGGGTTGCAAAGAGTCAGACAGGACTGAGCATCTGAGCACATACACAATATAATTTAAAAGTACTGAAAAATTAGATATTGTGTCATAGTACACACCAGCATGGTTTAGAGAAAAGGCATGAGCTCTGGAATTGGATATCTGGGATGTTGTTCTGAGATTTGGGGGAAGAGAAATTAATCTTTCTAAACTTCATTTATGCACCTGAAAAATGAGGCTGAAAATGTACTTTATTGTGGGGATCAAATAATATAATGAATAATTGTTTTTTAAAAAAACTACAGAGTGGTGGGAGGGGGGTTCAGGATTGGGAACTCATGTACACCCATGCCAGATTCATGTCAATGTATGGCAAAACCAATACAGTATTGTAAAGTAAAAAATAAATCAATAAATGAATAATTAATTTAAAAAATTAAAAACTACAGAGGCTATATGGTCTGATTTTTCTCTAGATCCCATTTGCTGCCTCCATTCATCCTGAATTTCAAAGCAGATGGGTCAAACTTCCTCAGGTTTCCATCTAGTGTTAGCTCACAATGAAGTCATTTTCAGGAAAAGTTCCTCCTGCCCCCCTGTCTCATTTACCAACCATTTGGAAGCAAGTCCTTGAAGCTTCATCTGCGTCTAAGGACAACCAGGAATGATGTCATCCCCCAAATATAACTTCATTTTGCTCTCCGTTTTTCTGTCCATGTTGTCACTGGAAAGGAGTAACCCTTCCTTCTAAATCTAGTCTGTGCACCTCTCTCTGGTTGGAGGGTTGTCACGAAGAAGGTTGTAGGTGGTATAGCTTCCAAGGTACATTTATGACACTTTTCTCTCCAATACCAAAGCTTTGTCCCATAATCTATCACATGGAGTCGTATCATCCTGGCCAAGAAGAGAAGTCTGCTCAATTGCCAAGCAGCTGAAATTCCCCACTGCTGCTTCCCTGGTGGCTCAGAGGTTAAAGCGTCTACCTCCAATGCGAGTAGACCCGGGTTCGATCCCTGGGTTGGGAAGATCCCCTGGAGAAGGAAATGGTAACCCACTCCAGTATTCTTGCCTGGAGAATCCCATGGATGCAGAAGCCTGGTAGGCTACAGTCCACGGGGTCGCAAAGAGTCGGACACGACTGAGCGACTTCACCTTCACTTTCACCTTCACTGCCCAATAACAACCCCAGTGTTTGCTGCTTTGCACATTGTGGATAAGGTGACTCTGTGACGCCACAGCTGGCATGGGCTTCCCAGACGGCTCAGTGATATAGAACATGCCTGTCAGTGCAGGAGGCCCCTGTGCAATCCCTGGGCTGGGGAGACCCCCAGAGAAGGAAACGGCAACCCACTTCAGTATCCTTGCCTGGGAAATCCCATGGACACAGGAGTCTGGAGGGCTGCAGTCCCTGGGTCACAAGAGTCAGGCGTGACTAAACAACAGCAAAGCCTGGCATACCTGTCTGGGCCCACACTTTGCAAGTCCATGGGTCTAAAGCCAGACCCCAAATGTTCCCATCCGTCTCATGGGCTGTCTCACTGAGACCGTGTCGTCAGGCCTCAAGCCAGGGTTGCAAGATAGAAAGGAGTGCTGTGAAATGATTCTCTATTTTAAATGTTGATACTTTTTAACTTACAAAATTTGTTTTTAATTTCACATGCTTATGAGATGGATCCACTCCTTTGTTAAATCTTACCAAAATGATCGTCCCCTTAAGTACACTTGAAGTACATACTACAATAAGATGACAACATGGTAACTTCAATATATTGAAAACTCAGGGGGAGAAAAAGTAGACGAGACAAATAAAATTTCGAGAAATACAGATGTATAGAATCTAGATCTTATGTGCATACATATACATCATACCTTAGGAACAAGAGTTCCCAGGAAAGGTTTTCTTGGAAAAGATGCTACTTCAAAATAAGCTAGTTAGAAGAACAACAAACAAACAAACCTCTAATCAAGTTGCAATAGAATTTATCATCTTGTGACATCTCAGAACAGTGCTCTACTTTTTCTTTTATATGATAATTTCCTGGTCAACTTTACTTCTCTGCTAGGTCATGCTGTTGACCTATGTACTCCAAGGAATCATTGAACTCAAAGAAGAAAGGGGGATGGGAAGAGCCTTTGAACCATTCAAGCTTTTATCTTTACAAAAGCTGTATGAAGCTTTTGTATGAAGTCTATATTTCATTTTTATATCTTGCCTGTGTGTGTTTTTACCCCCTGAATCTTCCATGAAAATGAATGTGGTTTCACAAAGGAAAAAACTGCTTCTTCAGAATATGAAGATTCATGAAGAATCCCATTTAATTCTACCATGCTTTTGCATACAGGAATGTTAGAAGGTTTTATACTCGGCTACAATATACTGCTTGTTGCAACAAAAGTGTGTCTTTGGTGTTCTGTTCTGCAGATTGGTCTCCACCTGACAGTCTATAAAATACACTGACACACCACAGTTTCTTTGCCAGTCTTTAAAGTCTAAATGAGCTTCACAGTTCCTTGTCTTATTTTGGCACTACAATGATGTGTACACTTTCTAGCAGCTTTCCATTGGAGAAACCCACACATGTCAGAGAGCTGTGGCACTAGTGATTAAGAACTTGCCTGTAAATGCAGGAGACAAAAGAGATGCGGGTTTGATCCCTGGGCTGGGAAGATCTCCTGGAGAAGGGAATGGCAACCCACTCCAGTATTCTTGCCTGGAGAATCCCGTGAACAGAGGAGTCTGGTGGGCTACAGTCCATGGGGCCACAAACAGTCAGACATGACTGAAGCGACTTAGCATGCACGCATGTGTGCTAAGTCAGAAGAGAGAATCCTTCAAAAGTTTTAGAAATCACCGGCACCTTGATATATCTCACAAAGGATAAAATCACGATTTCAGTAGTGCAGCCTATATCTAAACAAGCTACGGGTATGGGTCACTGGCATGCAGACACTTCATCACAGGAGCCTGGGCCGCATTCATCAAAACAGAGCAGGAAGAGAGCAGAAACAGTTACTGACTTTGGCCAGCTAAGTGTGCCATTATTATGTGTGAACAAGGATCAAGGTTAGGAGGAGAAACAGGGCAAACAGGAGTCACGAGAGAGTGTTGCCAGCCTAATGCGGCAGACTTCATGCACCCCAGAGGAAAGTTTCAAATACTACGCAGACAAGGGAATTTGCACTGGAAACAGGAGATGAATAGTTTACAAAATTATTAATTTATCGTTTTAAACATTAGTGTGATTTTTAAGATGCAAATTCTGTGCATTAACTTTTAAATATACAAAGGAAGATAAAAAATATTCCTCTAGAAAAAATTTTGTCCCACCCTTCATAATATCTTTAATTCCCCTGCTAATAAATGTAATTGAGAATAGTTTTTCACAAAATGTTAACATTTCTGGTTCTGTTTGATTCTGTGATAACTGTTTATGCTATAATCCACAAGTTGACCAAATAAACTTTTCTTCCTAGGTTTGCTTCAGAAGACTAAGCTATGACAAATTAGAGTTGATGACACAAATATAGTACTTAGGTGTTTAGAATTGGTAGGGTATCTACTGTGTCTTAGGCAATGGTGGCACAGTATAGGAAGAAAATCAGCTATTATTATCGACACAGCACATTGGTCAAATTCCATGACACCAGGGCATGGGGGACACTGTTCTCATCTTATAAATTGAAACTACAAAGTATGTGGGCTTAAAGAAAGAACTTTAACCCTCCCAGGTAAACACATTTAGTTATCACTATATCACGCGGTCACTTACACAGAGAAAAATGCATGGAACGTTAACAGAAGTACTTGTGTGTGCTCTGATCAGAGACAAGTGCTCTCTACAGGAGGCTGTTGAAAACAGCTCAGCTTACAAGGTCATCATACAAGGGTATGATGAATTTAGTGTCAAGAGTGAACCAACATTACACATATAAATGAACCAACATTACACATCTAATATTTTATCAAGCTAGACTGAGGTAGGCAAGCGGATGACTAATGGCAAAGAAATCAGAAAGGAAAAAACTTACTGAGTTTGGCCATTCAGTAGGAAAGTAAATTGAAACTAGAAACGAAGGGTACTCTTGGGAGGGACCAGGGATTGAGTCATAATTTGTGAGGTTATTATCTGTATGTGGAGAGCAGATGCCTGCTTCTGAAAAACAGAGAATTAAGAATGGTAAATCAAAGACAAAGTCAATTCTCATGGCCAAGGTAGAAAAAGGGCTACTCAAGAGATACACTGTTACCACTGAAACAGCAGGAGCATACTACATAGGTTCTGCAGATTCACAGTGTGTGTCAACTTACAAAAGAGGCAGAGAAGTAGTACTATTATCCCAGGAATGCAAACTATGTAAAATTATAATTTTGCACACCAATGGGAGGATGAAAAGTGCTCAGCAAATGTTAGTTGCCAATGTAATTTTATCACCAGCAAATAAATATACTCATACACATTACCAAAACAAACTCAAGTACCTATCTAGAAGAGATGTTGTCTGGTATAAATCATTTTTTATTCAATCAAAAATCTTTACCACTCAAAGTCTAGTTCGTAGTAGTTATTCACTTAATAATTATTTTATCCAAGGTACTGCAATATGCTGAAGTCATATGCAATATGCTGCAATCATAATGGAAATAGAGAGGAGGATTAATGGGAAATGAATTGTGATAATATTTTTTAATGTAACTTAAGAAAGAAGATAAATTAGTAAGTACAGTATAAAAGCTTCTGGGTGGCTTTAAGTGGAAAATGTTCAACCTTCTAGCATAATCATCTGAGTTTCTNAGAGGAGGATTAATGGGAAATGAATTGTGATAATATTTTTTAATGTAACTTAAGAAAGAAGATAAATTAGTAAGTACAGTATAAAAGCTTCTGGGTGGCTTTAAGTGGAAAATGTTCAACCTTCTAGCATAATCATCTGAGTTTCTTGAGTTTCACAGAATTTCAAAGATCACTGGAGAGACTACATTGTTTTATAAGCTCTTATGCAACGTATGATAGAATACATAATCCAGAGGGTTCATGTGTGAAGGCTAATTACAGTGATTAAAGAGACATGCATCTCGGTTATCAAGCTCCCTTGGATGGCAAAAAAGATTTCTCATATTAGCTTACTATAAATTATTCTTCCAGTGCTGTTTTCTAGTATAAAAGTCAAAAGTTCTGAAATATCGCCACTCGTGTTAAATGGGTGAGTGTGAGTGTCTTATGTTATATACAAAGTCCTTTCTATGGTTTGATAAAGTGTCTGTAGTTACAGGGTTGGCATCTGCTCCTGGGTCCTTTGTCATCTGCTGCCTCCCCATTAATGACGACTTGTGCTTCCACAGATGGCTTTTTTCTCCACCACCCACGCCCAGCCTTTGACCCGTGTCCTTCAGAGCCCACGTGTTTTGCAGCCCCATGTTTCGTAGGTAACTGCCCTGAGCAAAAGCTCCTCATTTCCTAAGTGACCTCTTCCTCAAAGGAGTTAAGTTCCCAGGTTGCCTGTTCTACTTACACTTCATTGGTTTCAGTCATGATGTTAGGATGTGACATAGTTTAATTAAGCATCTGGCACAGTTTGAGGCAGAAGCCATAAATAAAGAGGAAGTTTGTACTACTATCCCTAGAAGAATGCAGGAGATGTCTTATTTTCACTGAGCTAGACAGCTGAATTGTGTGTGAATTGCTGAGGTTCCTTTAAAAAGCGCTTACCACGGGCTCTTTTCGCCATAGCACCCTCTAGTCCCAAGGCAGCTATCATTACTATCATTGGATCTTTGTAAAACGATTAACACCATGATGATACTTGCTGTAGGTTTCTAAGATGTGGCATTATCAGGACACACAGGCTCTAACAGAAAATAATGGAACCACAATAAACTTCTTCCTGCAAAATGACTCAAATCAGTACCTAAAATACAAAACAAAAACAACTGCACAGCTTCATAAGATTACTTCATTTTCTGTATCTTCTGTCTTAACTACTTCCAGAAAATTTTAAGTGTTACCACAACAGGAACTATTTTCTTCCATTATTTTTTTCTGCCAGATAAGAGCTTACAAAAATTCACAGTCTATTAAATAAAACTTGCATCATATACACAAAAATAGACAATCTCCATTCCAACTTAATGGCCCAAATAACATTTTATTCTTGTTATCTGTACCTATCACCCCAGGTGGTATGAGAGCTTCTCGGTTGCAGGAACTGTGTCTGGGACATAGTGTCAGGCCAAAGCAATTCCTATTATATGAAGGAAAACTCGGAAAGTCAATGGAACTACCTCAATCACTTAACAAAAACAAAGAGAAGCAAAAACAATTGAAAACAGTGCAGAATCATACAGGAACCAAAAAGATCGCTAATAGATTTCAGGGCCACATCATTTCATAGGTGAGAAAATTAAAGTCAGGTTAATAGTTTGCCCGGTGTCACAGTTAGTAGTTGCAATCATACACAGGTCTCCTGAATTTGTCTTTATGGAGCTTTAGGAGTATCTGGTAAATAATGCCTCTGCCAGAGCAGCCACTTGTAATTGATTATTGAATATATAAAAAATTAAAATCTTCCTTAACACATTTAAAATAAAATTGGCTTTTAAAGACATTTATTTCATTCATCTCATTAATATTTATTCAGCAGTATAAGCCAGGTTCAAATATATCATTTATATAAAAAGAGGCAAATGTGTAATATTTCTGACGTACACACAGAAATCCTTCAATAAATCTCTGAGAATGGCAATCCACAGCAAACTATTCAATTACCAGTTAATGCTCCTTGGTTTTGTTCATATTATTATTCTGTCAGTTGTCTTATGATCATTTTTTCAGATGTTTAATTTTTGTCATGAAATAGTCTAGGCACTGAACCTATTGGTAATCATTAGCATATGAGCAGGCGTGAAAAGAACAAAAATACAGATGACCACAAAAGTAGCCACAAACCAGAATATGATTTATTAAGTAAGAGAAAAACTACTGATTTTTATCATGGATAGTTCATCCATGTCTAAAACCTATGGAGAGTAATCACTGCTGATGCCAGAAAAATGCAACGACTGTTGTCTAGAGGCCCAAATAGATTACTCTTACAATGGATGTTTACACACTCACACTACTCTCTGGTTTGGGCACTCTGGATCTCTAATGTGTTACTTGTGGTAGAAACCTATTTTCATTCCATTCTTTCCACCTGGGGTGCTGCTCTGTGCTCTTTCATTATTAGCTCTTTTTTATGGATGATGATAGATTATCAATAAATCCCTGCCTTTTCTGTCACATCTGATCCTCTTCATGGCCATCACCTCTACACAGTCAGGACCTCCTCTGACATTGCCTCCAATCTGTGAAACCCACTTCCATCTCCTCTCGCCAGTTTTTATTTCTTCACACGTACCCTTACTTCTAACATATCTAACCTTCAGTGAAAAACACGAACATTTGCAGACAACAGCCAATAACACAGCAAACCCGTAAGTGCAAAAACACCCCACAGGGACCCGTCTACAGTAGGTACTCATAGAAAAGATTTGCATCTGCAACTTTAGTTCACAAAAAATAATCAATCAAAGTTCTCAAATGGAACTCTCCAATATTTGCCACTATTAGCTGCCAGTGATTCTGATATATGTTAATTGCAATAAATGTGTGTCCTGAAGAAAGGAGCACCATAAAAATTCAAAGTCTTGCCTTCTTTTTTATGATAATTCTAAAGCTTGAAATTACAATTAACCATTTCTAAATCCCTGTGGCAATAACATTCATTCCTAACTTCATATTTTAATAACTCATAGGATTATATTGCAAGATTCTAATCAGATTTTTGTCAAATAAACACATAGGTAATGTTTTATTTGACTGACTGAGAAGCATTTTATGACATCGATAAGTACGAATGTAGCTTTCATTAACCACTGACATTTTAAAATGTCAATTTTGCTGGAATATGTTCTTTCTATTTTAATAACATTTGATTTTAGCTGCTTTGGGGATCAAATGTTAAAAATCATCTCTTNAATAAACACATAGGTAATGTTTTATTTGACTGACTGAGAAGCATTTTATGACATCGATAAGTACGAATGTAGCTTTCATTAACCACTGACATTTTAAAATGTCAATTTTGCTGGAATATGTTCTTTCTATTTTAATAACATTTGATTTTAGCTGCTTTGGGGATCAAATGTTAAAAATCATCTCTTAAAAGTTTGCTTCTCTTTGCTCTGGAACCCAAAATAGTTCAGTTTATTAATAGCTCACACTAAGGTACAGCAGGATCGATCTCTCTGTGTTACACAGATAACATACAGATCCTGGTCCTCACTGCTCAGCAAAGCCGAAAGGCCACCCAAAGACCTTTATGTGCTATATTACCCTTTTGTGCTCAGAATCAACAATGCCTCCGTGATCTTTCTTTTTCAGTTTGTTTTGTATTTTTGTCCTTGGGTTCTCTCTACAGTCCAGTGAAAAAACTAACTTTCAAGAAAAGTTAGAACCACCTGTATCCACAGTTTGATAAACTGACTTCAAATTAATCAGCTATTTGATGCTCACAGCTCCACGAGACCTGCCTCATCTGTCTTCCACTACAACATAGTCCTCTTAGAGACATCTAGGACTTAGACATCTGCTTTGAAGTTATTTTGATTGTTGGAGATGCAAGTCATACTTGAGCACTTAATAATTTTAATGACTTTGTCCTTCATTCTATAATCTTACTATTGAAGAACTTGATATAGTGTAAACCACATCCTGACTCTTAAGAGGCTGCTCTATCCTATTTGCTTCATTCCTGGAAATGTCAGAAATATTTTTATGTGTCTTGGTGTTATATATCCTCCATCACAGCTACTTTTCTCTCCAGCATTATAAGTAGAAGTGCAGATACAAGCTGTCAAGAGCTTTCTCTTTCTTCTTCCTTAAACCTCATTTTTCCATTTGACAAAAGGGGGATATAATCATTTCTATTTCATGGTGTTGTGAGAGTTGAAATAGTTGCTATATAAAAACTTAACATAGTGCCTGGCACATTGCATTGTTCAGGAAATGTTAGCTATGATAAATTTTCCTCACTTTATTTTTCTTTGTTTGAATTGCACTTGTATTTACTTGTCTGTTCTACAATTTGGTGGTACTAGTGGTAACAGAGAAGGCAATAGCACCTCATCCCAGTACTCTTGCCTGGAAAATNGAGAGGAGGATTAATGGGAAATGAATTGTGATAATATTTTTTAATGTAACTTAAGAAAGAAGATAAATTAATAAGTACAGTATAAAAGCTTCTGGGTGGCTTTAAGTGGAAAATGTTCAACTTTCTAGCATAATCATCTGAGTTTCTTGATTGAGTTTCACAGAATTTCAAAGATCACTGGAGAGACTACATTGTTTTATAAGCTCTTATGCAACATACGATAGAATACATAATCCAGAAGGTTCATGTGTGAAGGCTAATTACAGTGATTAAAGAGACATGCATCTCGGTTATCAAGCTCCCTTGGATGGCAAAAAAGATTTCTCATATTAGCTTACTATAAATTATTCTTCCAGTGCTGTTTTCTAGTATAAAAGTCAAAAGTTCTGAAATATCACCACTCGTGTTAAATGGGTGAGTGTGAGTGTCTTATGTTATATACAAAGTCCTTTCTATGGTTTGATAAAGTGTCTGTAGTTACAGGGTTGGCATCTGCTCCTGGGTCCTTTGTCATCTGCTGCCTCCCCATTAATGACGACTTGTGCTTCCACAGATGGCTTTTTTCTCCACCACCCACGCCCAGCCTTTGACTCATGTCCTTCAGAGCCCACGTGTTTTGCAGCCCCATGTTTCGTAGGTAACTGCCCTGAGCAAAAGCTCCTCATTTCCTAAGTGACCTCTTCCTCAAAGGAGTTAAGTTCCCAGGTTGCCTGTTCTACTTACACTTTATTGGTTTCAGTCATGATGTTAGGATGTGACATAGTTTAATTAAGCATCTGGCACGGTTTGAGGCAGAAGCCATAAATAAAGAGAAAGTTTGTACTACTATCCCTAGAAGAATGCAGGAGATGTCTTATTTTCACTGAGCTATACAGCTGAATTGTGTGTGAATTGCTGAGGTTCCTTTAAGTGCTTACCACGGGCTCTTTTCGCCATAGCACCCTCTAGTCCCAAGGCAGCTATCATTACTATCATTGGATCTTTGTAAAACGATTAACACCATGATGATACTTGCTGTAGGTTTCTAAGATGTGGCATTATCAGGACACACAGGCTCTAACAGAAAATAATGGAACCACAATAAACTTCTTCCTGCAAAATGACTCAAATCAGTACCTAAAATACAAAACAAAAACAACTGCACAGCTTCATAAGATTACTTCATTTTCTGTATCTTCTGTCTTAACTACTTCCAGAAAATTTTAAGTGTTACCACAACAGGAACTATTTTCTTCCATTATTTTTTCTGCCAGATAAGAGCTTACAAAAATTCACAGTCTATTAAATAAAACTTGCATCATATACACAAAAATAGACAATCTCCATTCCAACTTAATGGCCCAAATAACATTTTATTCTTGTTATCTGTACCTATCACCCCAGGTGGTATGAGAGCTTCTCGGTTGCAGGAACTGTGTCTGGGACATAGTGTCAGGCCAAAGCAATTCCTATTATATGAAGGAAAACTCGGAAAGTCAATGGAACTACCTCAATCACTTACAAAAATAAAGAGAAGCAAAAACAATTGAAAACAGTGCGGAATCATACAGGAACCAAAAAGATCGCTAATAGATTTCAGGGCCACATCATTTCATAGGTGAGAAAACTAAAGTCAGGTTAATAGTTTGCCCGGTGTCATAGTTAGTAGTTGCAATCATACACAGGTCTCCTGAATTTGTCTTTATGGAGCTTTAGGAGTATCTGGTAATTTTATGTAAATATCACTTATTAAACTAGTAAACAGCTTTCTAGTATGTTTTCTGTTGTTTATAACCCTATGTACCATACATATCCACCTCCAATCGCGCTGAATGTCTTGCAAGGATTGGCAGCTAAACTTAGTTTCAAATACAAAAGTAATATTTGATCCCTATAATTAATAAAAAAACTACAGTAGATTCTTAGAGTTCATGTTTGTAATGCTAATATAATTTACTTTTAAAAATCTAATCAATATTTATTGATTAGATTTTTAAAAATTACATTAGTAACACAAATTTGAACTCTAAGATAACCTACTTTAGCTTTTTATTAATATATAGGGATCAAATATTACTTTAGCACTTGAAACTAAGTTTCTTTGTTGCAAAACTTCTATATAACCTGGCTCCTCCCTTTGCCTCCTTGGAGCAGTTCTCTCAGAGTCTCTTGAAATGCTGTATCCCAGGCTTGAAGTCCTAAGGATACCCAACAAATAAAACTCTCAAAAAATTGATCTAGAGATTAAATAACTCCCTTGAAAAAAAAATAGAAATTTGGTAAAACCGTCATTATTCACATAAAGACCCATAGAGGTCAAAGTCAGTTTTGATTTCAACCTTTTTTTACAGACAAACTGTGAAAAAATGAGTTAAAATTGGTAATTAACAGGTCTCTATTTGGGTCAGCGGTAAAGAATCCACCTGCCAATGCAGGAGACACAGGTTTTATCCCTGGCTCAGGAAGACTCCCTGGAGGAGAAAATGGCAACCCATTCCAGTCTTCCTGCCTGAAAAGTCCCATGGGCAGAGGAGCCTGGGGGGCTAGAGTCCATGAGATCACAAAGAGTTGCACATGACTAAGCCACCAAGCACGCATGCATGCAAAATATATAGAGAGCCAAGAAATATGCATTCAGTTCAGTTCAGTTCAGTTGCTTAGTCGTGTCCGACTCTTTGCGACCCCATGAATCGCAGCACGCCAGGCCTCCCTGTCCATCACCATCTCCCGGAGTTCACCCAGACTCACGTCCATCGAGTCTGTGATGCCATCCAGCCATCTCATTAACATTAACTTCTTCATGTGAAATGATACTATTTCTCTAACCAAATAAAGATGAGGTTGATATGTTTACAATAATTTTTGTTCCCCTGATATTTCTCCTTAATAACACATACTTTTTTATTGAGGTGTTCCTGACAATATGAGCTGTATAGTAATGATAAATATACAGTAAAGGGACATCTCTAGACAAGGGCTAAGTTGGCATCAACGCAGATCTAATGGGAAAAGTGTTGGCAAGGTACTAATGCAGTGAAGGAAAACGGAGGGAGTGATAGTCCAGCTATACATGCTGAAAAGTCCATTTCAGAACTCTGTATAACCTAGCGGGGAATCCCTTTCTGGCTACCCTGGAAGCTCTGGTGAGTGAGGACGAGAGTGAGAGAACAGCTGGTGAAATATTCATGCAACTAACCAAAAATATAACAAAGAAACAAACAAACAAACAAAACCCCGGCATCGTAAAGAGCTTGTTGAGTTAGAACTAGTAAAAGGAGATATCTGAGGAACTGGGAGGGAGAATTCATCTATGAGCTGCTCATTCCTTCTCTCTTCCCTACATTCATGGATTTTATACTATTTTAAAGATATAGAAAATCTACCAAAGTCAAGGGCAAAGAACAAAAAGTAGCTGCTGTCTTGTGTTTAGGAGTTTCAGAACTGCTGACGTCTAAAGGTTTGAGGTCTCCAAGGCTGCCCAGTTACCAATTAAATCCCCAGGATATTTATCGAAGTTTATTCATTCGATAAACTTCGATAGAATGGGTTGCCATTTTCTCCTCCAGGGAGTCTATTTAAGGCAGAGCTTTTAAATCACACTTTAGTGGTCTTCTTTCAAAAATTCAGCTTGAGTAACACCTGGGGCCTCTACGAGCTTAGTTATACATGTATGTATCAGAAACACACAGCCTCGTTCCTGAAGATCATACCACTGGGACAGAGACAGTCATACTTCACGCAGATCATAAAGCCTTTCAACTTATCTGATGAAACTGTTTCCTCTTTTCCATGCTCAAAGGTAACTGGAGGGCAGGGTGGAAGGAAGGCTCAAAAAGGAAAGAGACATATGTATACTTATGGCTGGTTCATGCTGCATAACAGCAGAAACTAACACCACACTGTGAAGCAATTTTATCCTACAATTTTTTTTAAAATTCCAAAAAATTAGTTAGTTACTAGATAGACCAATTCGTGTCATTAAACATTCAAAAAATCGCTAGGGTGTCTCATATAGACACAAGGAAAATGTTTTCTCAATCGCAATGTGGAATCATACNGGCTGGTTCATGCTGCATAACAGCAGAAACTAACACCACACTGTGAAGCAATTTTATCCTACAATTTTTTTTAAAATTCCAAAAAATTAGTTAGTTACTAGATAGACCAATTCGTGTCATTAAACATTCAAAAAATCGCTAGGGTGTCTCATATAGACACAAGGAAAATGTTTTCTCAATCGCAATGTGGAATCATACTGATTATTAAAAGCAGATCTGCTATTGCTTCAAATTCAAAGATGGGGTGGGTAGAGTAAGGGATGATGGGGAGATGAAAGTATTTATTGCAGTGGTTTCCAATTTTGGTTGGAATCACCAGGGGAGCTTTAAATGTATATAGATTATGGTCTTCTTTCCTTTTTAGCCTACCCCAGGATCCTGATTTATTATGAATGGAATGGAGCTAAATGACTTTAATGAGATTTTCCACAATATGCCTTTAAAAATGACAAGTCACCTTTGAGGCAAAAGGGTCATACTCAAACAGCTGATGATTCCACTAGTAATTTCTGTAGAACTACAAAATTTGGGAAGTGCTTTTTTTGGTACTATTCTTTATTTTAATATACTATATCTCTGTCTCTGATAATAAAGGTAGTCATTCTTTGTGAAGAAATTATTTTGAGAAATACAAACGAAAAGAGTGATATAACAGAAAAATACAAACACAAAAAATCATTAAATATGGCACGAGTTGAATTCTTATCTTCCTTGTATTTTCACTGACTCCTATAATACTTCTACAAAATATTTCAGTATTCTTTATGATATAAAAATGTATGATAAATAGCATTACTTTTATCCAAGTAAATGCATACAGTAACTAATAAAAATTTTTTAATAAAGGTCACCAATGAAATCTGCTTTCAAAAAGATTAAAACATTTATATGAATTCAGATTAACATAAACAAAAGGGGATGGCGAATTCCACTGAGGTATGCTTAAAGAACTTGGACTTCAAAAATGAACCCTTTCATGGTAGCTTATGTACTTTAAGATTTTGTCTTTTTAGTCTTCTTAAAAACTTATCTCAAGCCGTATACTTGGGACTATTTCTGCCACAATCCCACAAATTTGACAGCTGTAATCCTAAACCAGTAGTTGGTCACCCACTCAAGTGGTTGAAAGAGGTTCTTTATAATTAAAAACTAATAAAAACTTAAGATTACGGTGCTATTCAAGAGTATCATTAATAGTGCAAGCCACTTACATAAAAATAATTATTTTAGCCAGGAAGGGGTTTCTGAATTGAATTAGAGGAGGATAGAAGGAATGTAAAAGAAAAAATATATAGGTTTTTAAAAAATCATGATTCTAGTTGTTCCNGGTACTATTCTTTATTTTAATATACTATATCTCTGTCTCTGATAATAAAGGTAGTCATTCTTTGTGAAGAAATTATTTTGAGAAATACAAACGAAAAGAGTGATATAACAGAAAAATACAAACACAAAAAATCATTAAATATGGCACGAGTTGAATTCTTATCTTCCTTGTATTTTCACTGACTCCTATAATACTTCTACAAAATATTTCAGTATTCTTTATGATGTAAAAATGTATGATAAATAGCATTACTTTTATCCAAGTAAATGCATACAGTAACTAATAAAAATTTTTTAATAAAGGTCACCAATGAAATCTGCTTTCAAAAAGATTAAAACATTTATATGAATTCAGATTAACATAAACAAAAGGGGATGGCGAATTCCACTGAGGTATGCTTAAAGAACTTGGACTTCAAAAATGAACCCTTTCATGGTAGCTTATGTACTTTAAGATTTTGTCTTTTTAGTCTTCTTAAAAACTTATCTCAAGCCGTATACTTGGGACTATTTCTGCCACAATCCCACAAATTTGACAGCTGTAATCCTAAACCAGTAGTTGGTCACCCACTCAAGTGGTTGAAAGAGGTTCTTTATAATTAAAAACTAATAAAAACTTAAGATTACGGTGCTATTCAAGAGTATCATTAATAGTGCAAGCCACTTACATAAAAATAATTATTTTAGCCAGGAAGGGGTTTCTGAATTGAATTAGAGGAGGATAGAAGGAATGTAAAAGAAAAAATATATAGGTTTTTAAAAAATCATGATTCTAGTTGTTCCCTGGTGATCTAGTGGTTAGGATTTGGCGTTTTCACTGCTGTGGTATGGATTCAATCCCTGGTGGAGGAACTGATATTCTACAGGCCATGCAGGTGCAGCCAAAACTTTTTTAAAAAATTGTGATTCCACAGAAGCTTCTCCATGTAAACAGATATGCCTGAACATACTTATTTAGACTCAAGTGACTATTAAGACATAAAAAGAGAGAAACCTGTCCAGATAAAGCTCAAGACCTCAGCAATCTACTTTATGAAAACGTGGTTTCTGGAAGGACTAATGTGTCGCTAAAGGGGTTATAGGAAACGATATGAAGACAATTTGATACAAGTGCTAACATACATTATTGGAATTTTCCATATTTGAAGAGTTCTAGAATGTAATACAGTATACAGGACCCACATCATTCTGTTGTGATTTGTACGTTTAATCATATTACATTTAGCTTAGTATCCAGAAAACTGCATACATGGTTCTTAACTAAGCGTTGCTCATCTCAGAGGAGGGCTTCCCTTCAGGAGCAGGCTGGGCGTCCTTGCAGAAGGGACCAGCACAGGACCAGCCTGTCCTGTCTTCCTCCTGTACAACTGAGTACGCTCAGACCACCAGGAAAGCAGGCTCAGCTGGCCATTGCATTTTATGCTTATTTTAAACCCATAACATAATTCAAAAGTTACAGAATACATTCCTCTCCACACTTGTAAATAAGCATTCCTCCATTTTCACAAAGTATACTAACAAACTAACTTTCAATATTCTTTATGGTTCCGTGTTCCCTTACAACTTAGTGATAGGTCCATTAAATATACTCAGTAAGACTTCTCTTTAAGTAAGACATCAACTTAATAACAAAATGGACAAGAAGAATATGGTTGGGACAGTACCCAAAAGTTATCCTAGAAATAAGAAGTCTTATTCTTTCCAAAATAATAATTATATACATTTAAAAGAAAGCAAATAACTGATCAGAACCCTTTTTTATGAGAGTCAATGAAAAGGACTTGGAAAAAAGTTTGCTTTTATTTTCTACTTAATCCTATGCAAAATCACCTTTCTGTATTAGTTAAATAAGTGTAAATATGCAAATACATCTGATGTCTTGATAAAACTGTAACAAAGAATGATCATATGTAATCATTTAACACTGACAGCAATTGCTATATTTAAGAAGCATATGTTGACTTCTAACAACTGAATTTCCAAAAAATCTCATGGAATATTTTGGTGCAACTATAGTAGAAGCATAACCTTAAATTTATACAGTTTCCTCTAAAATGTCATTTAACTTATTCTCACAGTAATTAAATTTCTTTCAGTTATATGAAAATATTTTGGAGGTTAGAAAATTGAGACTTTGGCAGATTAAATGATTTACTTATGCTCTTGATTCAGTGTAGGTATAAGACCAAGAAATCACACTACCTTTGTCCCCAATGAATTTTGGAGCCTGAGGTTCAAATCCCAACTCTGCCATATACTAGTTGGATATGATTAAGCAAGTTCCATAATGCTGACCCTAAGTTTCCTCACTTGTGAAATGGAGAGAATATCTAATGTATAGAACTGCCATTGGGATTAAATAGTACAATGTGTGTGCCAGACATGGGACCACCTTGGTACTCAGTAAATATTACCATAATTTTCACACAAAATATGAACTCTTGCATTTTAACAGTATAAATAAAAATAATAGGAATAATTCAAGCATTACAATGCGAAGAACTAGTCATACAAATTGTCTTTCATGCTATATGATTTAAATAAATATTTCAGACAGTATGATGGATTAGAGAACGGTTTGTCCATGCTGAAAAATGGAGAACACATCTATCTATTTGAACTGGTAATCATAATTTAAAATGACAAAGATAATTTAAACATATGTTTTCCTTTCAAGAACGAAACTGTTGTTTACTGATCCTCTGAAAATTATACATTTTTCCAAATATAAAAAAAACTACATTTGGGAAAGAGTATATGACTGTGGAATGAATATTATACTCAAAATGACTTTCTAGAATAAAGTCTTAGAAGTCTGTGAGAAAGCATTCCTTTTGGAATCCTCAAATCTAAAGTTCTCAGAGTTTAGTATGAAAAGTATATATCCAGACATACACAGAAACGACTTAAGTTAGTCAGCAAATAATGAGCTCTCGTCTCTGTAAAAAACCTAGAATATCAATGTACTCTTTTGAACAAATAAATGATAAACTAGCTTGCTTCAAATAATCTTACTCTTGGTCCATTTGCTTGAAGCTTGGTTTTATTCTTGGTCTACCACAGTATGACATATGTACCATATATGTTTGGTACATACTATATTTAAAACAGTCCAAAGAAGCCTGAACATTTTATTCTAAGATAACTCTTGCTTGTAATGAAGTTGAAACTAGGTTCCTCAGTATACAAATCCAGCATTTACAAAAACCGTACCACTGAGAAGCTGTGGGGTTACAGCCAAGCATGCAAAGTGTTTTAACTTTACAAATAATTAAAATTTATTTAAAATGTTTTATGGAATATAAAATAACAATGCAAAGATTATTTTAATTAACAGCAAGTTTATAAAAGAATATTAAAATGAAATCTAAATATGAGGATGCTTAATTGATTTAATACTCTATAATATTTTACTTCAGTAAAAGTATTTTCAAAATCAGTTTATTTTTTCAAGATCCACAGTTGGTTTTAACACCACAGGGGCATGTCTCATCTGAATTTTTTGAATAAACTGGTTCATCTACAATACACTTTACAAATGGATATGTAAATGATAAACTCAATCATCTCTACAACTGATGTATTCCCTTATGGTTATAAAATGGCATCAGCAAANGATTTAATACTCTATAATATTTTACTTCAGTAAAAGTATTTTCAAAATCAGTTTATTTTTTCAAGATCCACAGTTGGTTTTAACACCACAGGGGCATGTCTCATCTGAATTTTTTGAATAAACTGGTTCATCTACAATACACTTTACAAATGGATATGTAAATGATAAACTCAATCATCTCTACAACTGATGTATTCCCTTATGGTTATAAAATGGCATCAGCAAATAAAGTATAATCATTTTTAGGTTAATTTCTAGAGATGGTGTTCCAGAGTGCTGCTAATAAGCAACCATCCTTTTTTCATTTCTTTTTGAATTACCATTATATATATACCTTAAGGAATAATTTTGAGGTAGAGCTTTATCCTTTTAAACCAAATTTTAGAACTAACTCAATTTGGTTATGTGTGCATGGGGCCAGGGGAGGGGGAGGTGGAAATATATATAAAAGATAAACCTGACCACAGCTAAAAAACCCAGTCACTCTTTTAGCAAGCACTTCTTGTGCTGTGTAAATAGCTGTGTAATGCCACATGCATCTGCAGTAGAAAAGGGAAGAGGACCAATAGATTTGTATATCCCCCCCCTAAAAATGGAGGAGCAAAAACAAATAGTAGCTATGCCATTATTTCCCTAATTTAATGATACTATCTAAATACAAAGATCAGATGATCCCATCATATGACCACAGTATCAACCAATGATCTCTCCCTGCCGAGCTGGATTCAAGCTAAAGCAATGCAGCACCCAGGCAACTGAGACTCAACAACTGTTGGCACTCTCCCATCTTAATGATGTGGCTTTGCAATTTTACTAAAGTATAGAAAAAGAAGAAGCTTGAACTAGATACAGAAGCAAGCCAAAGGAAGACCAAGAGCGTGGTAGGAGTTTGCTGCTGCTGCTGCTAAGTCACTTCAGTCGTGTCCGACTCTGTGTGACCCCATAGACGGCAGCCCACCAGGCTCCCCCATCCCTGGGATTCTCCAGGCAAGAACATTGGAGTGGGTTGCCATTTCCTTCTCCAATGCATGAAAGAGAAAAGTGAAAGTGAAGTCGCTCAGTCTGTCCGACTGTTAGCGACCCCATGGACTGCAGCCCACCAGGCTACTCCGTCCATTGGATTTTCCAGGCAAGAGTACTGGGGTGGGGTGCCATTGCCTTCCCCGGTAGGAGTTTAGGTTACAGTATATGCTAAACAAGCACTCCCGGCCAAAAAAGAATACACTGTGTTTCAGAGAACAAAAGATTAAAAAAGATATAATCACAGGAAACTGCTTCACAGCACAGTGTTCCATTTAGACAATTAGAAACAGAACTGCAGTAGCTGTCAAAAAGGGAGCCAACTCCCACCAAAATGGCTAATAACATTCTTGATATTATAAAAAAGAATGAATGCATCCTCAAAACAAGGCCATTTAAAGGTCAGGCAGGCAGAATTAAAGTTTTCCGCAGAAGGAAAATAATAATATGCTGAAAATTTTACTTGTTTGTATTGCCTAATGACAATCATTTGATCTAACTACTGATGAAATAAGTAGTAAAACGGAAATGTAAGGAATCCCTGTGCAGTAAGATCTGAACTTAATGTGGGTCCTCAAGTGTCCTTCCAAAAGTGAGGCAAAGATAACAGCCCCCACATGAAAAGGTAAACGCATCTATTACTGAAGAAACAAAAGACACTGAGCACATGGATTATTAAGCCTATGGATCCCCAGTGCATCCCTAATCCCAGAGCTATGTTTAACAGCTTGTGTACAAACCACTATTTTTATGCTCTGTTAATGTAAAATGTCATTTATCATCTTCTGAAATTATTCACTGACCCACTTTGTTAATTAAAGCATTTATAGAGATCTCCTTGCCTTATAGAAACAGAGCACTAGCTAACGGAATAGTTCAGTTCCATCAAGTTGTAAGATTGTGTCTGTCTTAAAGAAAAAATATTTTAAAAGACAGAAAGAGAAAGACAATGATTCTATACTTTAATGTAAATGGAATCAACATTTTGTTCCATTTTCTTAACCCTGGTCTTTTCACTTAGTGGCTACAGTCAGAAGAGAAAATCATAAGATTAATAATGAAAACCAAAAAGTGAATTAATTAAAATTATAATTTTAAAAATTCTAAGACACAGCTCACTGCATCAAGACTCTCAGTTTAGTTTTATATGGATCGGTGTCAACCTTTAGAAGGGGGGGTGGGGAAAGAGTAAATAAAACTCGTGGTTTATTCTTACCAGAGATCTACAGCAGATACATAAAGTCAGAGAGAAGGCACAGGCTAAAGATCCTGTAGTAGAGGTGATGAACAAGAAGAAAACACTTTAACCCTCCAACCNCCTTTAGAAGGGGGGGTGGGGAAAGAGTAAATAAAACTCGTGGTTTATTCTTACCAGAGATCTACAGCAGATACATAAAGTCAGAGAGAAGGCACAGGCTAAAGATCCTGTAGTAGAGGTGATGAACAAGAAGAAAATACTTTAACCCTCCAACCAACCGTTCCTGCTTCTATGACAAGTGTTCAGTCACTTGGAGGAATAAAAAAAACCACCTAGCTTTGAGACTGAATAAAGATATTAAGGAAAAGCAGAAAAATGAAGTGGGGACTTTTTTTTTTTTTTTTGTCTTTACTTGGTTAAGCCAAGGAAATTTGCCCTGCTCAGGCATCTCCTCCCAATGCAGCAAATCTAGGCATGAGCTATAGGCTGCAAACTCAGCTTGGAAATGGTGCAGGGTAATGATGGAGGGAAGGGAGGAAGTTGCCAGCTCTGAGGCTGATGGTTCTACACTGAGCCTCAGAAGCAAGGGCCTAAAGGGATGTTCCTCATACCTTTCTTTTCCGTTCCATACGTTCCCTGGGGATTTTCCGTTGTTTTTTTCTCTCTCTCTCAAGGATTTTTTCCTTTTCATCCAGTTCAGCCTCTCGAACTTTTTTAATAGAAGCAGCAGCGTGAGCCATGTTTGCAGAGGAGAGCAGCAGGAGCAGTTGCGGCAGCTCGATTTCCCCTCCCCAGCAATCCAGGTGCTGTTAGAGCTAGAGGGAGGAGATTTTCCCCACCAGGGCAATGGCTGGCAGCCAGAACACTCACAAAATAATCCACTCAGCCCCCGAGCTAGGTCGGAATCTTGCTCCAGCCTCCGCAGCATTCATAATTCACAAGGTACCAAGGTCCGCGGCCAAGCCCCTCCAGGAGCGCACACCTGCACACACGCGGGCATAGGTGGGGGCCCACACTTAGAAATGGTCCCACGGGGAAGGCGGAGCACTAGATTCCGAGCTCTTCAGCCGTTGGATGGCCGCAAGGGCAGACAAGCATCCTACTAGCTGAAAAAGCCTTCCTCTTAGCCACACATCACCAATTGGAATGGTCTTTGGGGACTCCTCCAGACAGTCTGTGTCTTCCGACTGGAGCCAGGAAGAGGCCACCTCCGTGGAACTGGTAGGGGGTGGGTAGTGGATTGCCGCTTGCAACCACACCTCTATGCAGGGTGAGAAGAAAATGGTGCAGTCTTGCTAAATGACTCGCTGCTGCTGCTGCTGTTGCCGTTGCTAGGGCTGCTCGGCTGTAGCACATGACATGAATTCCCGTCTCTTAAATCTCTCAGCCCTTCCCCTCTCCAAGGGTCATTTAAGAGGGAAGATCAACGCTGCAGTTCGGGGGGAAGAGGAGCGCAGCTGGAGTCACTTGCCACTGCCAGAGAAACACGGGAGTGAGCCCGTCTGGGAAGGGCTGGGAGTACTGTCATGCGTGAGCCCGCATTAGGGAGCTGCGTTAAGCAGGGAATGGAAAGGAGCTGTCAGGGAGTACACAGCATAATCTGGACTCAGCCAGGTTATCCTGGGAGAAAGAGGGGGCCCTCCAAAGAGGGAGAGGAGAGCAGAGGCAGAGAAAGGAAGAGAGAGAAGCAGGCAACACCTGAAGTCACTCTCCATCATTCTGAGAGGCACACAGGTACTCATCATTCATTACCAAAGGCTTTCCTTAAATACAAAATTAACTGTGACGAGGTCACGCAGGATTAATATTTCTGGATGTTCCTGTATGTATACCCAAAAAGAGACACAATGAAAGAAGAGAAAGGATACAACCTGTTAATTCAAGAGGATGCAGTCCTGTATAGTGTTTCAATTGCTTATAGTACCAGTCTTTTTCCTTACAAGTTTACAATTTTATCTAGGGCCAAAAAAATGTCACTCCTTTCTTAATTATCCATCTCTGGACTCTAGAGTCATAACACTATGTTGTACACAGTGGATTATGGAACTCCCATCCCTACATATAATCACACAGTTGTCTCATTTTAGAAGAAAAATTTTGACTAGTACTATAATTGTTGACATTTAAACAATATAATCCTATCCTACTTATATCCTATAATTAGGAAAAAGGTAAAATATTAAAAGTGCTCTTTTACAAAATGGCATACTTTTGTATCCTAATTCTATGACATATCTACCTAGATAAAGGAAAATGTAACATTTCATTTCCAATGCTACATGAAGAGAGTAACTCTTCTGGGAGGGAACATACTAATTTTCTATACTGTGGGTCGTCTCTACATAGTTTGACCTATTACAACATAATTTGTAATTTTTCATTTTTACCTAAACTAAGTTGAAAGAAAGGATTAATACAATATCCCATAAGCAAGCAAAATGTACTTCATGGTAGTTCAAGGCAGTGGTCCCCAACCTTTTGGGCATCAGGGACAGGTTTCATGGTAGACAATTTTTCGATAGACCGGGATGGGGGGGAAGTTTGGGGGATGATTCAAGCACATTACATTTATCGTACACTTTATTTCTATTTTTATTACATCAGCTCCACCTCAGATTATTAGGCATTAGATCCTGGAGGTTGGGGAGCCCTGATACAGTGAACCCTGCACTTAAATTGGACTCAAAAGTCAGTCAAAAAATAGAAATAATTGCCATGGCATGAGCCAGGATTGTATTGGCACCATAAAGATTCACAGGTCGGTTAACTTTCAGCCAGCATGACTAGTTTTTTTATATATGATGAGCATAACTTTCTCTGACTTGAGCAGCTGAGAATTCATCTTCTAAAAAAAAAAAAAAAAAAATCAGCTTCTTACTAACTCCCTCCTCTGGAAAATCTTGTACGTATTTACAAAGAAACATACATAGATATTTAAGGTCCTTGACCAAGTAAGTCACTACCTGCCACTTGATATAAGATAATTCAAACATTTTCTCCTCTGAGGGACTTTGAGATAATCATCTGTGATGGTATCAAAGCTGTTGTTAGAAATGAAAGTGGTTCAGTGAAAGTAACAAGACTGAAGCACAGGGTGATCCTAATGCCATCTGGCATTCTCTTTTCTTCTAATCATTTTTTTAAATGTTTACAACCAACAAGTCTTACTTGATTTGTGAATATCCTTTTAACTTAATAACATGAATCCCAACAAACTGTACCTGAGTCTCCTAAAGCAGATTCTCTTTAGTGAGAATCTTTCTGGGCTTGTCTGGGACGATGCCACTCCCACACCCCTTTAGAACCTGCTTATACTGGATCACAATATCTTCTCCTCTCTATAAACCTCCCCAAAGGAAAATGAAAAACCACAAGCATAGCTAGAGAGGAAAGTGAGGAGTTCCTGTTGTTAAAAACATTTGTTTGTTTCATGAGCCTTTAATGAACTCAATAGATCTACTTGTAAAATTGGACAATATCGGTTTAATTATGTGATTTTCTAGTGCCAGGAGAATTACACATTTTTAAAACTGCAATCTAATAACTTTACAAAAATGTTTTTAGGCACAGTTAACAAAGTCTTAATCCTCTAGATTCCCTCCATTTTTCTACAAAAAGTATGAGAGCTCTTTTCTTCATTCTGTCACATTTAGTAAAGGTAATACATCAGATGTTAGTTTGACATTAATCTTTCACAAAGCACCATGATTACCAGATCTTTAAAAACAATAATTACACTGTTTTGATTACATTTTCTCATAATATCTTTGGATGCAACTCAGGGAGCAAAGTCACCGTGATTTTACAGTTGAGGACCCCAGAAGGACAATGACTTGCTCCAGATAGCCCTCCCCAGAAATGGCAAGAAGGCTGAGGTTCCATGTTTTTAAATCAGCCCACCTCGGGAGAAGGAACCCACCCAGAAAGCCTCACTGTGGGCTCTTCTATTCAAATTATAGGAAATCTCAGACTAGTATGAATACATTTAAATAAAATAAACTGATCACAAGTTCTTTTTTTAGCCTGTGATTTTTCATTCATCTTTTTCTCAATCACAGAAAGCTTTCTTCCCAAATAAGATGGATAGAAGCACATAATTCTTTTTGGAGCATCAGACTACCCAGTGATAATGTTGCCTCTCTACTACTGACTTATTTAATAGTAAACTGTTGAGAAAATCATTTTATAAAATCATTCCTTCTTGTATATTTGTGTTGCTCACACCTTCCTATGATTTTCTATTTGAATGGAAAAAAAAAATTCTCAATTTTCTGAAGAAAGAGAGCAGCATACACTCACCAGCTGACCTCTGCAGAGACAGGGCACCAGGTTCCAGTCCCAGGAGCTCCGGGCCATTTAAATGATGCATGTACCACAGAAAAAGGAGTCTTCCCATCAGGCCTCCAGCAGAGAGAGAATACTGGCTGAATTCTGAACTTGTAGCAAAAGCTGCTTCCTTTTACAAAGCACTTTGGCCATCATTGGGATAAGCTTGTGTCTGCCGTCAAAGTAAGGAATGCACCGTCGTTTACATTTAACCTTGAGAGCCAGCTTAGATAGGTTGCCCTTCAGAGAGGACATGCTTCACTTTAAAGACAGGAGAGAAACTGGCCGTTTGCTTGTCTAAGTCTCTAGCATTCCACTGATTCAGAATCCCAAGAAAATCCTCCGCAGACAGCAGGCATCCTCGGGACGTTGTCAATAACAACTGAGCTGGCCATGTGCAATTTAATATCCCTGCTCTCTCCCCAGCCTCACCCAGGAGAAGCAGCTGTACAATTAAACAGCATATATCGCCACTCCTCCACAAACGGCAAGTGGACGCTAAGTGGTAAAAGAAGCAAAGGCACTAGAAAGACCTAAAATATCACCTAGTCAGGAAAAAATAAAAGGCTCTGCTAATTCGTACTATGAACCAAGAGCTCATTCTATTCAAGTTCAAGGGTGTTTATCCATATTTAAAAATGTGTGTGTGTTCTCAGACAAGCGAATGGTCAGGGTAAGGTAAAGTAGACCGAATGAGTGACTGCACTGATACATCTCCGCCCAATTTGTTTTGTTGTTGTTTACTCACTAAGTTGTGTCTGACTCTTTTGCAACTCTATGGACTGTAGCCCACCAGGCTCCTCTGTCCATGGGATTTTCCAGGCAAGAATACTTGAATGTGTTGCAACGTCCTTCTCCAAGGCATCTTCATGACCCAGGGATCAAACCCGTGTCTTCTGCATTGGCAGGTGGATCTGTACTACTGAGCCAGCAGAGAAGCCCCCAGTTTGTGTTCCTTGAGCCAAACCAAAAGTCAATTTGATAACACAAATTGATATAGCAGAGCTTGCTGGTAATGAAATAGGTCCTACTTTCTGTTGATAATACTTTCTGTAGGGAGATGACTTGGTTAAAATGACAATACCCAAATCGTGTCTTCCTTCTACTTCTGCCTGAGGAGTGGAAACAAAGAGTTTCCATAGCTCAGGATGGGCTTCCCTGGTGACTCAATGGTAAAAGACTCTGCTGCCATGAAGGAGATTCGAGTTCAATTCCCGGGTCAGGAAGATCCCCTGGAGAAGAAAATGGCAACTCACTCCAGTATTCTTGCCAGAGAATTCCTTCGACAGAGGAGCCTGGCTACAGTTCACGGGGTTGCAGAAGAGTCAGACACAGCTGAGCAACTGAACAACAGCAACGTAACTCAGGGTGGAGCAGCAGCAGCAGCACCAAGGCCCTCAGCTTCCCGCCTCGGAAACGAGCTCACGGCGCCTCTGAGGTGTCCCAGAGCCTTCCAGCTGGTAACAAGGGTAAGGGCGCAAGGAGTGAAAAACTTCCAGCCACACAAATGGTACGAGATAAACAGCTAACATTTTGTCAGCACAGGCCTCAGCTCTATGGGGACAGTCAGGGGATCACAGGCAGCAGCCACATCTGTAACAGGGAGAGGTAAGAGGAGAGCACAGACAGAGAAGGGAAAATCGAAAAAGCCACAATTCAGAAGAAAAAGAGAGACACAGCCTGTCTCTCCCTGAATTCTGCCAACCCTCATCTCCAATCATTCATTCCCCAAGTGCAAATTTAGATGAACCAAGATGACTGTGCCTTAGCCTCACTGGTGAAGATGGGAGCCTGTGGGCATGGGTTGTATTTGCCCACTGTGAAAAACTTCCGACTGAAAATCCCTTCCACTGAGGCGTCTTATTCAAATTTATTTTCTCGAGCTCATTTGGACAGGAAATAAAGAAACAAATTCATTCAGGAATCAGAAAAGCCCCACAATGCTAAAAATCTTTCTTCCTTTTAATCTGCTCTGTAATATCTTAGATTAAAAGCCTAGGAATTAATCTTAAAAAGTGCTTCTAAAATATTTTTCAAATAAAAACTTTCTCCCTGTCCCCACCTCATTACTGCACAGCTTGTCTGTGGTGCCATCTTTTTATCAAATACAGTTACTGAAGGCTCCTAACAGCCAGTCAAGGAGCACTGGGGATCCCTTAGTGAAAAAGACCATCTCCGCCCTCACGGAGGAGAAAATCCAGCTGTTAATATGTTCTCAGACTTCCCTGCAACATCGCAGTCCCTTTGTATTATCCAGTTTCTGGAACTATGAATATTCAAATCTTGACCAGAAAGCTACTTCACAGGGTTCACATGCCTTGCTTCAAGTTTCCAACTATTTCTTAGATATCTTCAAATGTCTTCTTAGGACTACACTCTTCTTTTAATTATTTAAACTTTTATTCTGAAAAACATAACGATCACGGGGAAGAAAGACCCACAGTCTATTAGGGATTGAAATATTGGGGTTAAGTTCTCATCCCTCCTGAAATTTTACTGTTATGTTTTCAAAAACATAAAACTTCCCTTTGGAGTTTGTAACAGCTTTTTAGAAAAACTCAGAATGTGTTTCTCAACCTTTTTACTTTGGTAAAGTGAAGAACACTGAATTGTGGTTAAAATGTAAAAATGCAATCTCAAGCTTGTTAGTCCTAAAGAACCCTGAAGATATTTTTCTGTGCCTGTTGGCGATGGCACCCCACTCCAGTACGCTTGCCTGGAAAATCCCATGGATGGAGAAGCGTGGAAGGCTGCAGTCCATGGGGTCGCTAAGAGTCAGACACGACCGAGCGACTTCACTTTCACTTTTCGCTTTCATGCATTGGAGAAGGAAATGGCAACCCACTCCAGTGTTCTTGCCTGGAGAATCCCGGGGCGGGGGAGCCTGGTGGGCAGCCGTTTCTGGGGTCGCACAGAGTCAGACACGACTGAAGCGACTTAGCAGCAGCAGCATTATCCATAAAGGAATTTATGTTTTAAGAAATTTTATTTTTACTCAGGAATTATTATTTGACAGTAGCTTTAGCATCTCAAATGAAACAAGTTATTGGTAAGGGAGAAAAGTCTGATCACTACTTGAAGGCTTATATTTGTACAATGTCAGTTAAAGAAGTGCCAGTGAAATAGTTTGACAGAACACGTTTTAGACACAGAAACAGATTATTTTCTTGATTGTGACAAAATTATTTTTAATTCTTGTTCTTTGTGTGAATCCAAATTAAGCCATGTATATCCTAAATTTTTGTGAAATAACATATTTGCATATAAATCAGTAAGCTTAAAAGCCAGTAAGTGGGGGTTTAAATGAACGGGCTATTATTCTATACTTTTTATGGACCATGAATTATAGCCCTCTAACTCATTAGTCCCGGCCAGTAAATTATTAGCCAAAAGGTCTCATTGTTTTTCAAAATTAACCATATAAAAAGGGCAAAGTGTAACCTTAGAGTATAAGCAAATCTGCTGAAGATCAAATATCAAATCAGTGATAGACATTTCAGATCTCTGATTTTCCAACCCAATGCACTTATCATTAAAACATGCACATAAACACTTTCCAGAGTTTCAACAACCACTTTAATGCCCAGTAGAGTTTTTCTGTGTAGGAGATACTTCAGTAGGTATAAAAGACATAAAATATGGTGTTTCAATAATACAAACACTTAAAAAAAAAATCCCCTTGTGGCAGAATTGCTGGTACCAGAAAACTTAAGTACCATAGAGTATTACCATTATATCCATAGGTAGTTAGAAATTTTTATAAAGATCTGGATTATTGTTGCTTCTGGGGCTACTACATATAGTTAGCCATCCCCTCTCTGACTCACTGAGTATCCATGAACTGTTTCCAAAAAATGTTCTTTTTATTGCAACCTTTGTTTAATTACCCTATAAATAAAGTCTGTTGGTAGGCAGTCAATGCTGCTGGCTTTAGGCATGACCAGCACTTTTCATCTGATGCTTACTCATGCAAAGTCAGAGGCCATGAACAGGGAGCCAAAGTATAGAATTTGATCGAACTTTCTTTGGAAACCACAATTTAGAGGTAAGGCATGGTAAGTCTTTTCTGTGACCTGGCGAAATCAAGTATCACTTTGAAATCAAATCAATCATGGAAATACTGAACGCCAACATACACAGTACGTGTTTCCAGCTACTGAAACACACTAGCCATGTTGGCTGAAATATAAAGAACTTCTTCTTAATAGCAACAAATAACTGACAGGATAAGAAGGAATTCCTAGGCAAAACTGAAAGAAAATGGAACAAAAAAAGCAGAGAAATCCCCTTTTTTCCTGAGTGTATTTCCCAGCAAATTTGAACTTTCATTTTGAAAAGTTCATCAGCAAGAGGGCAGAAATCAGGGAACTCTACTCAATGCCCTGTGGCAAGGAAAGCCAAATAAGAGGAGATATATTGGATTGGCCAAGAAGTTCAACAAACTTTTTGGCCAACCCAGTATTTATACATACAGCTGATTCACTTTGCTGTTCAGCAGAAACACTACATTGTACAGCAACTGTACTCCAATAAAATGTAATTTTTAAAAGGAAGGCAAAAATCAAAGAGCAATCAATGTCTATACAAGATGCAGAATCAAATAAGTGCCTCCCTGCAACAAAAAGCTATATTCTCAAGCTGCTGCTGCTGCTGCTGTCGCTTCAGTCGTGTCCGCCTCTGTGCGACCCCAGAGACGGCAGCCCACTAGGCTCCCCCGTCCCTGGGATTCTCCAGGCAAGAATGCTGGAGTGGGATTCCATTTCCTTCTCCAATGCATGAAAGTGAAAAGTGAAAGGGAAGTTGCTCAGTCAAGTTCGACTCAGCGACCCCATGGACTGCAGCCTACCAGGCTCCTCCGTCCATGGGATTTTCCAGCCAAGAGTACTGGAGTGGGTGCCATTGCCTTCTCCATATTCTCAAGCTAGGAGTAGAATAATAAATAAACAGCCCTTCAGCAGAGCTTTTATTGCCTGGAGTTTCAACACAACTCAAACCTTGAACTTGCATTAGGGTGATTTCCAAATGATTTGTGACCACAGAGCCTGGGAGAACTAAATACCTATCTTCTCTGAAGAAGTTACCTTCGGGGCTCAAATTATCTACATAAATAATTTTTCAAGTACAGTGACCTGCCCACAATCAAAGACAACCAAACATACAGCAAAAAACTCAGAGCAGAGAGACAGACCTACAAAGACTTGAACAAAAGGGAACTATGAACAAGGCACAGACACAAAAGAGATAAATGAAAGGAAAAAAATACTTAGTTCTGGTTCCCCAAAGTTAAGTAGTTAAGTATATTAGAAGTTAAATAATCTGAACTCTTCAACCACAGTCTTATCTCATATTTTTCTGTACCCTTCCACCAAACTACACTATTTGCATAAGAACAAATAACAATAAATGTTAGATAAATGGGCAATATAAGCATCAAATGAATTGTAGAAGCCATATGTACTATAGGGCTTTAGAACAATATACTTATTTCTTAATAAAAAGTTTTAACAATGAAGTAATAAATCTTAATTAAAAATTGCATCCTTCAATGTTTGATAATTCAAAAATGGCACCAAAATCTAATAAATACATGTTACTGAAAAAATACAATAGAAATATTTCTCACAAGTTAGAAGTTTTATATAAAAAACAAACTTGATGGCTTAGGTAGAAACTTTAGGCAGTGTTCAAGCAAACTTTGTAAAATAGAAAGAACTATAGAGAGTTTTTGGAGAAGTCAATGGCACCCAACCCCAGTACTCTCGTCTGGAAAATCCCATGGACAGAGGAGCCTGGTAGGCTGCAGTCCAGGGGGTCGCGAAGAGTCGGACACGACTGAGTGACTTCACTTTGACTTTTCACGTTCATGCATTGGAGAAGGAAATGGCAACCCACTCCAGTATTCTTGCTTAGAGAATCCCAGGGATGGGGGAGCCTGGTGGGCTGCCGTCTATGGGGTCGCACAGAGTCGGACACGACTGAAGTGACTTAGCAGCAGCAGCAGCAGCAGCATAGAGAGTTTTTAATGTTTCAAGTCTGTGATACATTTAGATTTCAGTGTCTTCAGAGAAAGGGAATGAGTTTTCTTCCTCCTCTCATTAAAAAACATGGAGAAGTTCTAACAAACCTTTACTTAATAAAATGTCTCTATGCTCTTTATGAATATTGACTAATGCTCACCATATATTAAAAGCTTGTAGTTTATTAGCTCTTGAATACTATGTGTATATTCTTCTCCCACCAGTAAAGCTGTATGCTTACCAAGAGCCAGGTACGTTTACTAGTAATCTTTTTAACCTCAGTTATAATTGTACTGCAATTATATAAATAAATTAATAAATCATTTCTAATAAATATGGGTGCAAAAGAGTTGTTTTATGAAATTAACATAAATGCTTTGTAAGGACTTGATAAAGATGAATCCCTAACAAATACTGTTATTGAGTTATAGGTATAAATAATTATTATACTTGCTGAAACAAATGTAAAAGATGGGGGAAGTGGCTTTGAAAATCTAGAAATTATACAAGTGGATTGTTTTGAAAATGTCTTTAAGTTCTGACTCCAATTAAAAGATATCAAACTGGAAAATAGAGATGAGACAATACCTATGAGTATGTATTGTTAAAAAAGATAAGGTGAAGCCCCAAACAGTGGCAAGTTCGTAAACAAAATATTCTTAAAATGTTATGATCTTACATCAAACCATTGGTAAAAAAAAAAATTCCAATGGATACATTTCAAGTTAAAATAAAATGTTTTAAATATGTATGTATCATTGTTTTTGATTCTCCGCGTTAACCATCTTTTTCGTTTTTTACTAAGGAACAAAATAATAGTTTTGATGACGTTACAAAATAGAGTTTCTTTTGTGTGGTAAAGGGTCTTGAGTTTGGGTTTTGAGTTCCAACTTTGGCTTTATAACTTTGGGTATATTATCTAGTCTACAAAGACTTCAGTCTTCTTTTTATATAAATGGGAATAATGTCTATCAAATGGAACCAAGAGAGCTAGTGCATATATAACGTCGGTTCTGAGGGAAAAAAAAGGAAAACATGAAGATAAAAGCATGAAAGGGAAGCAAATTCAACCTGTAAAACAGAAACACAGGAAATAGGACATGAGATAGAATCACCCTTCAAAACAGTGTGTGTTGATGGAAAATGCTGATTGCTTTGGCTAACCAACACCATTAATAAACTCACACTTCTCAGGACTATATGAATGACGAAAGCCAACACAGTCCTTGTAACACAGGGTAAATCTTAAAGTCAATGAACATGTGATATGGTCTGAATGTTTGTGCCCTCACCCCAAAATTCACAGGTTGAAATCCTAATACCAAATGTAATGAGATTATCAGTGGGCCTTCAGGAGGCAATTAGGTCATGAACGAGATCAATGCCCTTATAAAAGATACCCCAGAGAGCTCCCTGCCTGCTTTCCACCATGGAGGAATACAATGAGAAGCTTGCCACCTAGAAGCGGGCCCTCATCTCACCTGACCGCGTTGGCACACTGATCTCAGACTTTCAGACTCCAGAACTGTAAGAATGCATTCCTGTTGCTTATAAGCTACCCAGTCTGTATTTTGTTATAGAACCTTGAATAGATGGAGATAACATATGTGCCTCGGGAAGTATCCATTAGCCCCTATGAAAGCATGACTTTGATAGTTGTATTGCTTAAATAAATTAAGTACCAAAGACTTAGACCAGGCCTCTATCAGAATAAAGGAACATCTTACAAAAGATTCACTCTGATTGGAAAAACAAAACAAACAATAGAATTTGATCGAACTTTCTTTGGAAACCACAATTTAGAGGTAAGGCATGGTAAGTCTTTTCTGTGACCTGGCGAAATCAAGTATCACTTTGAAATCAAATCAATCATGGAAATACTGAACGCCAACATACACAGTACGTGTTTCCAGCTACTGAAACACACTAGCCATGTTGGCTGAAATATAAAGAACTTCTTCTTAATAGCAACAAATAACTGACAGGATAAGAAGGAATTCCTAGGCAAAACTGAAAGAAAATGGAACAAAAAAAGCAGAGAAATCCCCTTTTTTCCTGAGTGTATTTCCCAGCAAATTTGAACTTTCATTTTGAAAAGTTCATCAGCAAGAGGGCAGAAATCAGGGAACTCTACTCAATGCCCTGTGGCAAGGAAAGCCAAATAAGAGGAGATATATTGGATTGGCCAAGAAGTTCAACAAACTTTTTGGCCAACCCAGTATTTATACATACAGCTGATTCACTTTGCTGTTCAGCAGAAACACTACATTGTACAGCAACTGTACTCCAATAAAATGTAATTTTTAAAAGGAAGGCAAAAATCAAAGAGCAATCAATGTCTATACAAGATGCAGAATCAAATAAGTGCCTCCCTGCAACAAAAAGCTATATTCTCAAGCTGCTGCTGCTGCTGCTGTCGCTTCAGTCGTGTCCGCCTCTGTGCGACCCCAGAGACGGCAGCCCACTAGGCTCCCCCGTCCCTGGGATTCTCCAGGCAAGAACACTGGAGTGGGATTCCATTTCCTTCTCCAATGCATGAAAGTGAAAAGTGAAAGGGAAGTTGCTCAGTCAAGTCCGACTCAGCGACCCCATGGACTGCAGCCTACCAGGCTCCTCCGTCCATGGGATTTTCCAGCCAAGAGTACTGGAGTGGGTGCCATTGCCTTCTCCATATTCTCAAGCTAGGAGTAGAATAATAAATAAACAGCCCTTCAGCAGAGCTTTTATCGCCTGGAGTTTCAACACAACTCAAACCTTGAACTTGCATTAGGGTGATTTCCAAATGATTTGTGACCACAGAGCCTGGGAGAACTAAATACCTATCTTCTCTGAAGAAGTTACCTTCGGGGCTCAAATTATCTACATAAATAATTTTTCAAGTACAGTGACCTGCCCACAATCAAAGACAACCAAACATACAGCAAAAAACTCAGAGCAGAGAGACAGACCTACAAAGACTTGAACAAAAGGGAACTATGAACAAGGCACAGACACAAAAGAGATAAATGAAAGGAAAAAAATACTTAGTTCTGGTTCCCCAAAGTTAAGTAGTTAAGTATATTAGAAGTTAAATAATCTGAACTCTTCAACCACAGTCTTATCTCATATTTTTCTGTACCCTTCCACCAAACTACACTATTTGCATAAGAACAAATAACAATAAATGTTAGATAAATGGGCAATATAAGCATCAAATGAATTGTAGAAGCCATATGTACTATAGGGCTTTAGAACAATATACTTATTTCTTAATAAAAAGTTTTAACAATGAAGTAATAAATCTTAATTAAAAATTGCATCCTTCAATGTTTGATAATTCAAAAATGGCACCAAAATCTAATAAATACATGTTACTGAAAAAATACAATAGAAATATTTCTCACAAGTTAGAAGTTTTATATAAAAAACAAACTTGATGGCTTAGGTAGAAACTTTAGGCAGTGTTCAAGCAAACTTTGTAAAATAGAAAGAACTATAGAGAGTTTTTGGAGAAGTCAATGGCACCCAACCCCAGTACTCTCGTCTGGAAAATCCCATGGACAGAGGAGCCTGGTAGGCTGCAGTCCAAGGGGTCGCGAAGAGTCGGACACGACTGAGTGACTTCACTTTGACTTTTCACGTTCATGCATTGGAGAAGGAAATGGCAACCCACTCCAGTATTCTTGCTTAGAGAATCCCAGGGATGGGGGAGCCTGGTGGGCTGCCGTCTATGGGGTCGCACAGAGTCGGACACGACTGAAGTGACTTAGCAGCAGCAGCAGCAGCAGCATAGAGAGTTTTTAATGTTTCAAGTCTGTGATACATTTAGATTTCAGTGTCTTCAGAGAAAGGGAATGAGTTTTCTTCCTCCTCTCATTAAAAAACATGGAGAAGTTCTAACAAACCTTTACTTAATAAAATGTCTCTATGCTCTTTATGAATATTGACTAATGCTCACCATATATTAAAAGCTTGTAGTTTATTAGCTCTTGAATACTATGTGTATATTCTTCTCCCACCAGTAAAGCTGTATGCTTACCAAGAGCCAGGTACGTTTACTAGTAATCTTTTTAACCTCAGTTATAATTGTACTGCAATTATATAAATAAATTAATAAATCATTTCTAATAAATATGGGTGCAAAAGAGTTGTTTTATGAAATTAACATAAATGCTTTGTAAGGACTTGATAAAGATGAATCCCTAACAAATACTGTTATTGAGTTATAGGTATAAATAATTATTATACTTGCTGAAACAAATGTAAAAGATGGGGGAAGTGGCTTTGAAAATCTAGAAATTATACAAGTGGATTGTTTTGAAAATGTCTTTAAGTTCTGACTCCAATTAAAAGATATCAAACTGGAAAATAGAGATGAGACAATACCTATGAGTATGTATTGTTAAAAAAGATAAGGTGAAGCCCCAAACAGTGGCAAGTTCGTAAACAAAATATTCTTAAAATGTTATGATCTTACATCAAACCATTGGTAAAAAAAAAAATTCCAATGGATACATTTCAAGTTAAAATAAAATGTTTTAAATATGTATGTATCATTGTTTTTGATTCTCCGCGTTAACCATCTTTTTCGTTTTTTACTAAGGAACAAAATAATAGTTTTGATGACGTTACAAAATAGAGTTTCTTTTGTGTGGTAAAGGGTCTTGAGTTTGGGTTTTGAGTTCCAACTTTGGCTTTATAACTTTGGGTATATTATCTAGTCTACAAAGACTTCAGTCTTCTTTTTATATAAATGGGAATAATGTCTATCAAATGGAACCAAGAGAGCTAGTGCATATATAACGTCGGTTCTGAGGGAAAAAAAAGGAAAACATGAAGATAAAAGCATGAAAGGGAAGCAAATTCAACCTGTAAAACAGAAACACAGGAAATAGGACATGAGATAGAATCACCCTTCAAAACAGTGTGTGTTGATGGAAAATGCTGATTGCTTTGGCTAACCAACACCATTAATAAACTCACACTTCTCAGGACTATATGAATGACGAAAGCCAACACAGTCCTTGTAACACAGGGTAAATCTTAAAGTCAATGAACATGTGATATGGTCTGAATGTTTGTGCCCTCACCCCAAAATTCACAGGTTGAAATCCTAATACCAAATGTAATGAGATTATCAGTGGGCCTTCAGGAGGCAATTAGGTCATGAACGAGATCAATGCCCTTATAAAAGATACCCCAGAGAGCTCCCTGCCTGCTTTCCACCATGGAGGAATACAATGAGAAGCTTGCCACCTAGAAGCGGGCCCTCATCTCACCTGACCGTGTTGGCACACTGATCTCAGACTTTCAGACTCCAGAACTGTAAGAATGCATTCCTGTTGCTTATAAGCTACCCAGTCTGTATTTTGTTATAGAACCTTGAATAGATGGAGATAACATATGTGCCTCGGGAAGTATCCATTAGCCCCTATGAAAGCATGACTTTGATAGTTGTATTGCTTAAATAAATTAAGTACCAAAGACTTAGACCAGGCCTCTATCAGAATAAAGGAACATCTTACAAAAGATTCACTCTGATTGGAAAAACAAAACAAACAACAATTACCGTCTGGCTACTGGGGAGACACAGTTTCAAATGGAAGGTTCTGCAATGGTTTCTCTTGCAAACAGATTTATAACCAAGGCAAAGTAATAAACAGGTAGGAGATGGAATGCTTTTTCACTCTCATAATTAATCCCTAAAATTCAATTTTAGTAAAGGGCACCACTGGCCCCATTACAGGAATAGTCTTACAAGTACACAAACAGTCTATCAGTTTGGCACGCCTATGAAATACTGTGAGAAAATCGGTCAACATAAATGCCTTTGCCTCCTACTGTACAGCACAGGGAATTCTGTTCAATGTTATGTGGCAGCCTGGATGGGAGGGGAGTTTTGGGGGAGAATGGATACATGTATGTGTACGGCTGAGTCCCTCTCCTCTTCATCTGAAACTGTTCATCTATCTGTTTGTCTGAAATTGTTAATCAGATATACTCCAATTTAAAATAGTCTTTAAAAAGTCTTTTCCATTCCTAAGATTGGAAATAAAACTGCCACCTTTCCTGAACCCAAACAAACAAGAAAACAAGACATACAACCACACAGTCGGTATTATAATTGAAGACAAAAACCTATGTGAGGAACTTTCGTAACTCGCACATTATTCTGCTTCTATTTTTTCCTGTAGTGTCAGCATTAGGATTTTCACAGAGGGAAAAATATTTACGACACTACTCAAGAAGAGCTGACTTTGAATCTGGAAGACTATTTTTGGATAAATCAGAGCAGAGAGTTTCGATTATTTTCCTCATCTCACTGGGGTTTCTGCAGAGGCATTCGGGGGCTCTTCTGCAATTAAAGCAGCTCCACGTGTATCTCCTCTATGTGCTGGAAAGTTCCATTTTAGGAAAAGGATCTGATGTTTAACAAACAAACAAAAACTAGAAAACTGAAATCCAATGTGTTTGTCTCAGTCTTGTCTGACTCTGAGATGCCATGGACTGTAGTCCGCCAGGCTTCTCTATCCACAGAATTTTCCAGGCAAGAATACTGGAGTGGGTTGCCATTCCCTTCTCCAGGGGATCTTTCCGACCCAGGGGTCAAACCCGCATCTCTTGCACCTTCTGCATTGGCACGTGGATTCTTTACCACTGTGCCACCTGGGATCAAAACATTCAGTTCCTCAAATAATACTTTAGAGCAACTGGATTTAATAGTTTATATCAGAGAAATAAACTATGTAAATTTGTAGTCATGTGTGTAAATAGAAATTGATAGAGTTTGGTAGCCCTCTGCTGGCTGAAAGATATTAAAGCCAGTTGCTCTAAAGTATTATTTGAGGAATTAAATGTTTTCATACGGATTAAAGGACTCCTTTAATGCTTACTATATGCGTATTTTTGTTTAGTGGATATTTTCTGTTATTGCAGAAGAGAGACAGGAAAATATCCTCTCTGCCAAGCCATGTAATGTAACATCTAACTAGAAGAATATAAAGGAGATTATTATTAAAATACCTTGCAGTTTTCTTAAAAATAGAAATTGAAACAAAGCAAGTAAAATTTGCAGACAACAAATATATTTGAAGGTTCTCAGCTGTCAAATCCCAAACCAGGATTTCTCTTAATTAAAAATTACCTGTTATGCAGTGTTAAACTGTCTAGTAATATGCACTGTGAGATCTAATCTTACATACATTTGACTAATAAAATATAATAGGCTTTTTGCTTAGAGTAAACTTCTAAACATGATGATAGAATCACTTTAGAATATTCAACTCTTAGTTTGGATGTGCAATTTCTGAAGAAAGCCAGGTCCTAGAACAATACTATTTTTACAAAACCTGTTTCACAAATGAACTTTCATGCTTATTAAACCCAATTGGAAAATTATTCGTTGTATATTTTGAAGCCTCAATAGTAAGCCTTAAAAATGAATGAGCCTTGAAATAGTCTCTTTAGAACTTGGATTAATTTCTGGTTAATTCATTGGAAGGATTGATGCTGAAGATGAAACTCCAATACTTTGGCCACCTCATGCAAAGAGCTGATTCATTGGAAAAGACCCTGATGCTGGGAGGGATTGGGGGCAGGAGGAGAAGAGGATGATAGAGAATGAGATGGCTGGATGGCATCACCGACTCGATGGACATGAGTTTGGGTAGACTCCAGGAGTTGGTGATGGACAGGGAGGCCTGGTGTGCTGCGATTCACGGGGTCCCAAAGAGTCGGACACGACTGAGTGCCTGAACTAAACTGAAATTTATTTCCCATATACAATCTTTCAAAATCCCATCTTCCTGTTGTATCACTGAGGATGGGATATGGCCATCCTTTTCATATGCCCAGCCCCTGTCATTACTGCTTCCTAAAACTAATTGATAAGGTTTTGTCCAGTCCACAGTCTTCAATGTTCCCATTCTCACAGCAGAGGCCACTTGTTCACTTTCAAATTCTTTTTAATCTTTTCCCAAGGCAAAAAGGGTTTAGGAATTAATTTCCAATTATCTAAAATGCAAGACCAACTCACTTTTATATCTCAGTTTAGATAACTTGGTTTATGCTTTAATGTCAAAATTTAATCTCAACCTGGGTTAGTAGAATGCCTATGACTTCAGAAGTGCTACCTTCTGACAGGGATTCCCTGGTGGCTCAGATGGTAAAGAATCCACCTGTAATGCAGGAGACCTGGGTTCCATAACTGCCTGTCACCAACTGCCCATCATTCTACCAAATACCAGGAACAACTCTCCTCCCAGATTTCCATCTCCATGCCTTACCTATCTGCTGGGACACGACTGTCACACACACTCAGTTCAGTTTCACTCAGTCGTGTCCGACTCTTTGTGACCCCATGAATCGCAGCACGCCAGGCCTCCCTGTCCATCATCAACTCCCCGAGTTCACTCAGACTCACTTTCATCGAGTCCGTGATGCCATCCAGCCATCTCATCCTCGGTCGTCCCCTTCTCCTGCCCCCAATCCTTCCCAGCATCAGAGTCTTTTCCAATGAGTCAACTCTTCGCCTGAGGTGGCCAAAGTACTGGAGTTTCAGCTTTAGCACCATTTCTTCCAAAGAAATCCCAGGGCTGATCTCCTTCAGAATGGACTGGTTGGATCTCCTTGCAGTCCAAGGGACTCTCAAGAGTCTTCTCCAATACCACAGTTCAAAAGCATCAACTCTTTGGCGCTCAACCTTCTTCACAGTCCAACTCTCACATCCATACATGACTACTGGAAAAACCATAGCCTTGACTAGACGGAACTTAGTCGGCAAAGTGATGTCTCTGATTTTGAATATGCTACCTAGGTTGGTCATAACTTTTCTTCCAAGGAGTAAGCGTCTTTTAATTTCATGGCTGCAGTCACCTAAAGCAAATCTCTTATGATTATACAGTGGAAGTGAGAAATAGATTTAAGGGCCTAGATCTGATAGATAGAGTGCCCCATGAACTATGGAATGAGGTTCGTGACATTGTACTGGACACAGGGATCAAGACCATCCCCATGGAAAAGAAATGCAAGAAAGCAAAATGGCTGTCTGGGGAAGCCTTACAAATAGCTGAGAAAAGAAGAGAAGTGAAAAGCAAAGGAGAATAGGAAAGATATAAGCATCTGAATGCAGAGTTCCAAAGAATAGCAAGAAGAGATAAGAAAGCTTTCTTCAGCGATCAATGCAAAGAAATAGAGGAAAACAACAGAATGGGAAAGACCAGAGATTTCTTAAAGAAAATGAGAGATACCAAGGGAACATTTCATGCAAAGATGGGCTTGCTAAAGGACAGAAATGGTATGGACCTAACAGAAGCAGAAGATANAGCTGAGAAAAGAAGAGAAGTGAAAAGCAAAGGAGAATAGGAAAGATATAAGCATCTGAATGCAGAGTTCCAAAGAATAGCAAGAAGAGATAAGAAAGCTTTCTTCAGCGATCAATGCAAAGAAATAGAGGAAAACAACAGAATGGGAAAGACCAGAGATTTCTTAAAGAAAATGAGAGATACCAAGGGAACATTTCATGCAAAGATGGGCTTGCTAAAGGACAGAAATGGTATGGACCTAACAGAAGCAGAAGATATTAAGAAGAGGTGGCAAGAATACACAGAAGAACTGTATAAAAAAGATCTTTACGACCCAGATAATCACGATGGTGTGATCACTCATCTAGAGCCAGACATCCTGGAAAGTGAAGTCACGTGGGCCTTAGAAAGCATCACCACAAACAAAGCTAGTGGAGGTGATGGAATTCCAGTAGAGCTATTCAGATCCTGAAAGATGATGCTGTGAAAGTGCTGCACTCAATATGCCAGCAAATTTGGAAAACTCAGCAGTGGCCACAGGACTGGAAAAGGTCAGTTTTAATTCCAGTCCCAAAGAAAGGCAATGCCAAAGAATGCTCAGACTACCGCACAACTGCACTCATCTCACATGCTAGTAATGCTCAAAATTCTCCAAACCAGGCTTCAGCAATACGTGAACCGTGAACTCCCTGATGTTCAAGCTGGTTTTAGAAAAGGCAGAGGAACCAGAGATCAAATTGCCAACATCCGCTGCATCATGGAAAAAGTAAGAGAGTTCTAGAAAAACATCTATTTCTGCTTTCTTGACTATGCCAAAGCCTTTGACTGTGTGGATCACAATAAACTGTGGAAAATTCTGAGAGAGATGGAATACCAGACCACCTGACCTGCCTCTTGAGAAATCTGTATGCAGGTCAGGAAGCAACAGTTAGAACTGGACATGGAACAACAGACTGGTTCCAAATAGCAAAAGGAGTACGTCAAGGCTGTATATTGTCACCCTGCTTAGTTAACTTCTATGCAGAGTACATCATGAGAAACGCTGGACTGGAAGAAACACAAGCTGGAATCAAGATTGCTGGGAGAAATATCAGATATGCAGATGACACCACCCTTATGGCAGAAAGTAAAGAGGAACTTTAAAAGCCTCTTGATGAATTGAAAGAGGAGAGTGAAAAAGTTGGCTTAAAGCTCAACATTCAGAAAACAAAGATCATGGCATCCGGTCCCATCACTTCATGGCAAATAGATGGGGAAACAGTGGAAACAGTGTCAGACTTTATTTTTGGGGGGCTCCAAAATCACTGCAGATGGTGACTGCAGTCACACACATTAGATCCTCTCAATATGTTTGGATTATCACATATTTCTTAAGGCCATTTTCTACCACCACCCTAGCTACTGAGTATACCAAGTCTCACTATTTTCTGTTTCTGCTGCTCACTGTTCTTAATGAGACACTGCTGGAGGAGTCCCAAGGTACTGTGCTTACTACCAAAATAATGTTCTTCACCTTCACCCATTATATTTTATTTCATTTATATTCAATCACATGACACTTCACTTGATTTTTTTAATGATCCTCCCTTGTCCTTCAGTTTTTCCTCCATTATATATGTTTTTCACTCTTCTTCAAAACAACTGTCCAGATTTATAAAGCTCTTTTGTGATATTAAAGTTTTCAATTTTCTTTTTAAGGTAAAAGTCTGCTTTTGCTTTTCTCCTTATTTTCCAACTAAAAAGTCCCATGATGTCTTCATCAAATCATAAATCACTGACTTTTGGGGGGAAAGACTATGACATTTCACCTGGGAAACAGCAACATGCAGTAGGGGTTACATTCTTAGCCTGATACTGAAAACAGAAACAGACTAGGGGAATGATCATGTGGACAAAGCAGGTTTACCCTTCAATCTGCTTCTCACGTTAAGAAATCAAACCTCAGGTCTCTTAGAGCCTTGATACTTTAAAAAGCACTGCCCAAGTCAGCATTTTGTCTGTTTTCCAAGGACAAGAATGAGAGGCATGTAGGAGGATAGGGACAAAAATGACGATTCATATTTTTTAACTTCCTAAAATCCAAATATTATTAATCTTTTACTATAAAACTAGGCTGAAACATCTTCCTCTTATTTTGTAGTTAAATAAACTTTCATATAAACATTCAATATTTCATGCAAAATGTATGCAATATCCTTAAAAATGACTAATGGATACATCTAGTGTATATACTCTATCAACTTAATATAGCTGACTTTTAAAACAGTGGCAATAAAAGCTAAGATTCCTAAATGAGAATCAACCATTCAAGGCACAAATTATATCCAGGAATGCATTTCCAGAAATCTTACATGTCTCAAAAGTACTAAGCATTATTTTAACTGGATTTTGCTTAGTGTCAAGCAAAATTCTACATTATTTAAGTCATTTACAGTAAATTCACAATGATGCATATACTGGAGCAACTTTTGATTCCTTCCAAAAATTACTTTTAAAATGTCACTAATATTCTTTTTTATCTCAAGAAACGTTTTCTACTTAGAAGAAATCTTCAGTCTTAGATCACACTATATTTAAAGCTACATTTAACTATAATTCATACTATATTTAATACTACATTGAAAATACTTGATGTTTTTGTACCACAAATGACATCAAAGTTGCCATCAATTCCTGGCCATGTAAGCATTTATTTCTTAGCCTTTAATGCCATGTCTTTTCTTCTATGAATGTTATAAAAAATTAAACAAGTGAAAAAATATGAGAAATTTCAAGTCATCATGACATAAGCCATGTCAAGTATTTATGTTCCCAATTGAGGCCAATTTTATTTTATGCAATGGGTTCCAGCAAATCACAAAGAGAGCTCTATTTGTGACTTAACCCATCAGGATTAGACAAAACAAGGATGTATTCACATGGGTTTGATAAAAAAGATAATATTTTATTATTGATTCTTCTAAGTAGATGAAGGTAAGTAAATTAATATAAAAAGGAAGAAAAGTAATTCTAGGGAGGATAGTAGAAAATAATTATATATTGGACATGTGTTGCATTAACTTTCTCTTTTGTCCTGTTCCATTCTCCCTGCCTGCCCTCTCCATGTGTCACACTTTTCTTTTGGCTCAAAAAAAAATGAGAAAAATTAGACAGGGGAGGATAAGTTGGAGTAGAACAGAAAATAGTCATTCCCTGGGGACGATACAAAGGTGAAAAGGATAAAGATGAGGATGTCCTAGATACTCAGTTCAGTCTAGTTATGTGCTTTCAAAATACCTTCCTAAGTTACCAGTGACCCCCATGTTGCCAAATCGAACAGAGGGCTGTCAGTCCTCGTATTACTTGACTTTCAAACAGTATTTCATATTCCTGGATATTCCTTACTCATTTGGGAAACTCTCTTTCCTCAGTTCTGGCTCTGGAAACTTCTGTTCTTCCTCCCACCATTTCAGCTATGCTTCAGCCTCCTTTGAGGTGTCCTCCTTACCCATCAGATGAGCTCAGATGTTCAGAACTGTCCTGGGGTCTTACCTCTTCTCATGTTACACATACTCCCCAGCAGCACCATCCACCATGAATAGCAGCCAGCCAACACCCGGGGAATTGTCCACAGTTAACCTATCTTGTACCTGTGCTTTCTCACCTAAATGTTATCTTCATCTATATGTTCCTTGCATCCCTTCGTTATCACTGCCTCTCACCAAGGCAATCACAATAGCTTCTTGTTAACTCCTCACTTTCCCTCCATCCCTCCTCCCTTCCTCTCAGTAAAAAGGTGTCAAAGTATAAATTGTATCCTGCTTCAGTTCAGTTCAGTTCAGTCGCTCAGTTGTGTCCGACTCTTTGCGACCCCATGAATCGCAGCACGCCAGGCCACCCTGTCCATCACCAACTCCCGGAGTTCACTCAGACTCACGTCCATGGAGTCAGTGATGCCATCCAGCCATCTCATCCTCGGTCGTCCCCTTCTCCTCCTGCCCCCAATCCCTCCCAGCATCAAAGTCTTTTCCAATGAGTCAGCTCTTCCCACGAGGTGGCCAAAGTACTGGAGTTTCAGCTTTAGCATCATTCCTTCCAAAGAAATCCTAGGGCTGATCTCCTTCAGAATGGACTGGTTGGATCTCCTTGCAGTCCAAGGGACTCTCAAGAGTCTTCTCCAACACCACAGTTCAAAAGCATCAATTCTTCGGCACTCAGCCCTCTTCACAGTATCCTGCTTAGCAAATGCCTAAACAGTTGCAAGGAATTCACACTGAGCTTAGCAACAGTTTCAAAGTCTTCATTATCTGGCTGTTCTTTGCTCCTCTCTCCTGACTCTGCTCCAGTGACCTGATCTTACTTCAGTCCCTGTCCCTGTGTGCTACAAGCCTTGTCCCACTTGAGGACATCTACTTCCCTCTGCCTAGAATGGTGTCTTCATTCTCCTCCTCACTTATCTTTCAAATCACAGATTCAGTGTTACTTGCTTATAGTACGTTCCTCTGATAACTTTCTCAACCAAGCCAAATTAGGTTTTCTTATGAAACTCTCTTATAACAATCTGTATTCTATTTTATAGCATTTATCACAACTTATAATGATCCAGTTAATTAGGTTCTTACTTGGTTAATGTCTTCTCCGCCACCCCCACCCCCCAACATTGGGATGTAAACTCCATGAAGGCAAGTTCCTGGTGCCACAAACACTGACTAGCACATAACATGGACTCTTTTTGTTTGATAGATGGATGAGTGCATGAATGATTTATTAGTAACTAGGACTTCCCTGGTGGCTCAGATGGTAAAGCGTCTGTCTGCAATGCAGGAGACCCGGGTTCGATCCCCGGGTTGGGAAGATCCCCTGGAGAAGGAAATGGCAATCCACTCCAGGACTAATGCCTGGAAAATCCCATGGACAGAAGAGCCTAGTAGGCTACAGTCCATGGGGTCGCAAAGAGTCGGACACGACTGAGCAACTTCACTTCACTTCAAGAATACTGAAAGGATGTTTGATTTTGGCAAATGCTTTCTACATCTATTGATACGATTGTATAATATTTTTGCTTTAGTCTATTGATGTAATGGATTATTTTAATTGATTTTTCACTATTGAAATAACCCTGTATACCATCATTTCGCTTTGTCAATATTTTTATTAAAGATTTTTACATCTATTTTCAAGCCAGATATTGGTCTGCAGTCTTCCTTCCTTATCATGATTTTGGTATCAGAGTAATGATGGCCTCATAGAGTGGTTTAGGATGTGCTCTCTCTTTCTATTTCCTGGAAGAGATTGTAGAGAATTGATGTTATTCCCTCCTTAGATGTTTTGTTGACTTCATCAGTGAAATCATCTGGGCCTGGTACTTTCTAATTGAAAAGATATTATTGATGTAATTTTTCAGTAGATATAGGTTTATTCATGGGCCCAGGTGGTTCAGTTATAAAGAATCTGCCTGTAAATGTGGGATACACAGGTTTGATCCCTGGGTCAGGAAGATCTCCTGGAGGAGGAAATGGCAGCCCACTCTCGCATTCTTGCTGGGAAAAGCCCAAGGACAGAGGGGCTTGGCAGGCTATAGTACACGGGGTTGCAGAGAGTCAGATACAACTGAGCATGCACGCACAGGCTTATTCAAACTATCTGTTTTTCCTTACATGAATTTTGGTAATTACATTTTTCAGTGAATTGATCAATTTATTTTTTCAATAAAAATATTTCTTTATTGTCCTTTTCATGTACATGGGGTCAGTATTAATAGTCCCTCTTTCATTTGTGATATTAGTAATTTATGTCTTCCCTTTTTTCCCTCTTGGTTAGCCTAGTTGGAAATTTTAAAAATTCTTTATTTATTTTTGGCTGTATCAGGTTTTAATTGTGGCTGGTGGGCTTGGTTGCCCATTGGTACGTGGGATTTTTAGTTCCCCAACCAGGGATCAGACCCACATCTGGACCACTAGGGAAGTCCCAAGCATTAGAACTTTATCAATTTCATTGACCTCCTCAAAGAACCAGTTTTTGGTCTGGTTGATTTTCTGTACTGTTTTACTATTTTCAATTTCACTAACTTCTGCTCTGGTTTTTATTATTTCTTTTCTTCTGCTTGCTTGAGGTTTATATTGCTCTACCTCCTACAGGTTCCTAGGGTGGCAGCCTAGATTACTGGGTTTTGGATTTTCTTTTCTAAAACTGCATTCAAGGCCATAAATGTCTTTCTAAGCACTGTCCTTGCTGTTTCGTTTTGTTCATCTGGATTTTTTAACTTTTCAAAAGAAACTCAACACATATTACACATATGCATGAGTGTGTGCATGTGTGCTCAGCAATGTTGGACTCTTTGCAACACCTGTAGCCCACCAGGCTTCTCTGTCCATGGAGTTTTCCAGACAAAAATACTGGACCAGGTTACCATTTTCTTCTCCAAGGGGTCTTCCCGACCCAAGGATTGAACCCATGTCTTTTGCATCTCCTGCCTTGGCCAGCAGATTCTTTACCAGCTGAGCTACCAGGGAAACCGCTATTACACACAGAGGCAAATGTAGAAAAGCAATGTAAACTCTGAAACATGGATAGGATTTATTGATCACTAAGCTATGTTAGACCTGTGTAGCACTTTATTCAAATCATACATGTATATATGCTTATGCGTAGGTACAAAAGAAAAATGCCTATAGCTTTCTCGGTTTTTCCTCTGAGCTAATGGCTAACTGAACTTTCAAAATTAGCATTCTAAAAGGTAAAAAGATTAGCAGTTCTCAAATATCTGCAGCATATGATGTTACTGAATCTGTCTACAAATTCTCTTGATTGTATCTAAAAATTAATTTCCCTTCAAACAGGATCAGCCTTAGGCAAAAATTAGAACATTTTTTCAACCACATAATGCCTCCTGAAATAAATGTGTACCAAAAGCAGATAGCTCTGAGAATGAGCTAAACATCAATTGATCCTGATAAATTGATTTTTAACCAATAGGATTTTTTTTTTAATGACTGCTTGCAACTTTTCAAAGTGTCCTTAATGAAAAGGCATGAATACCCCTCCTAACTGCTAGATATGATGACTAGAGTGTAAGCTATTATTCCAGGCTATGAGGAGGAAGACTAATGGTGAGCATGGCTGGGCAAAAAGATAAAAGGACCCTGGATTCCTGACCCAGGGGAGAACCTCATCAGCCCCAGATTATTTTATGTGAAACAGAAATGAACTTCTATCTCATTTAGGCCACTATTACTATGAATTTTTAATGGTTCCAGTGATCAATCAGTAAACTAACTAATCCTAATTAACGATGAGATTTACCTGCAATGCAGGAGACTCAGGTTCAATCTCTGGGTAGGGAAGACCCTCTGGAGAAGGAAAAGGCTACCCACTCCAGTACTCTTGCCTGGAGAATCCCATGGACAGACCAGCCTGATGGGCTGAAACATGACTGAGCGACTGACACTTTCACTTTTCAGGGAACTTTTAGGTTAAAAACGAAAAACAACTCATTCAATCTCTTCAGCATGTGGTGCTGGGAAAGCTGGGCAACTGCATATAAATTACTGAAGTTAAAACACTCCCTCACACCATATTCAAAAATTAACTCAAAATGGCTTAAAGACTTAAATGTATGACATGACACCATTAAATTCCTAGAAGAAAACGTAAGCAAAACATCTCTCTCATAAATCATGGCAAAACTTTCTTAGATCAGTCTCCCAAAGAAAAGAAATAAAAGCAAAAATAAACAAATGGGACCTAATCAAACATATAAACTTTTGCATAGCAAAGAAACTATAAACAAAATGAAAAGACAATCCACAGGATGGGAGAAAATATTTGCAAATGATGTGACTGTCAAGGGATTAGTCTCCAAAATATATGAGGAGCTTATGCAGCTCAATATAAAAAGAACAAACAACCCAATCAAATAATGGGCAGAAGATAAATAGATATTTCTCCAGAGAATACATACAGATGGCCAATAGGCACATGAAAAGATGCTCCACATCACTCATTATTAGCAAAATACAAATTAACACTATAATATATTATCACCTTACACGAGTCAGAATGGCCATCATCAAACGAAATCCACAAATAATAAATGCAGGAGAGGGTGTGCAGAAAAGGGAGCCCTCCTGCATTGTTGCAGGGAATATAAACCAGTGCACTCAGCGTGGAAAACAGTACAGCGGTTCCTCAAAAAACTAACAATAGAATTACCATATGATTCAACAATCCTACTGCTGGGCATACACCTGGAAAAGATGGAAACTCTAATTTGAAAAGGTATATGCACCCCAGTGTTCACAGCAGTACTGTTTACAAAAGCCACCTACATGTCCATCAACAAATGGATAAACAAATGCGGTACATATATTCAGCAGAGTATTAGTCATAAAAAAGAATAAAACACTGCCATTTTCAGCAACATGGATGGACCTAGATATTATCATACTAGGTGAAGTAAGTCAGACGGAAAAAAGACAAAGATCATGTCATATCACTTATATGTGGAATCTTAAAAAATGACACAGATGAACTTGTTTACAAAACAGAAACATATTTATAGACATAGAAAGCAAACTTATGGTTACCAGAAAGGAAAAGAGGGGATAAATTAGGAGATTGGAATTAACAGATATGTGCTCCTATATAGAAAATAACCGGGGAAGGCAATGGCACCCCACCCCAGTACTCTTGCCTGGAAAATCCAATGGACGGAGGAGCCTGGTGGGCTGCAGTCCATGGGGTCGCTAACAGTCGGACAGACTGAGCGACTTCACTTTCACTTTTCTCTTTCATGCATTGGAGAAGGAAATGGCAATCCACTCCAGTGTTCTTGCCTGGAGAATCCCAGGGACGGGGGAGCCTGGTGGGCTGCCATCTATGGGGTCACACAGAGTCGAACACAACTGAAGTGACTTAGCAGCAGCAGCATATAAAATAACATGTACCTAATATATAGTACAAGGAGCTATGGTTAATAGCTTGTAATAACCTATAATGGAAATGAAGCTGGAAAAGAATCTGAAAAATCTATATTTATATCTGTATCTATATATATATATCAGATATCTCTCTCTATATATAAGACACACATAAGATACATTTAGAGAGAGAGAGAAGATATCTGAATCACTTTGCCACACATCTGAAACCAACACATATTGTAAATCTAATATACTGCAACAATTTAAAAAAAAATAACTCATTCGAATAGAAAAAGGAGTGATTCACAGAAGATTCATGCAGTAACAAGGTCATCTTCAGGAAACAGGAAGAGCTGGCAGCTGTCACAGATATTTAACTCCCCATCAGCTACTTTCGGGGAAGGCAATGGCAATCCACTCCATTACTCTTGCCTGGAAAATCCCAAGGGTGGAGGAGCCTGGTGGGCTGCAGTCCACGGGGTCGCTAAGAGTCGGACACGACTGAGCGACTTCACTTTCACTCTTCACTTTCATGCATTGGAGAAGGACATGGCAACCCACTCCAGTGTTCTTGCCTGGAGAATCTCAGGGACGCGGGGAGGCTGGTGGGTTGCCGTCTATGGGATCGCACAGAGTCGGACATGACTGAATTGACTTAGCAGCAGCAGCTATTTTACAGAAAGAACTGGAATGAAATTTGGAAGACACTGGGGCACAAGCTACACTGCTTTGGCTGCCGGTCCGTCTGGCACGGTGGGAAACGCGTTCCAGGCAGTTCCCTGGTGCCTCTAGGGCACTGATGCATCAGTGGACCTGGTGAGAGAGCAGTGGGCAGTGGAAGAAAAGGAGTGACATGCTCAGAAATCTTACAACAGCCAATGAGCTGGCTCACCAGACTTGAAGACGAACACTGGTTAGACCACACCAGTGATCCCCCTCTTCCTTAAATACAAGAGTGGTGAATGAGGGCAAGGACAGCAGGCTTCTCAGGAGCCTGAGATGGGGATACGGCTCATTAAAGAAGACCCGTGACTATTAAACTGACCTCATTTGTGTCCTTGGCTGGTGAGGCCGAAAAACGTTTGGAATCCAGATGTGGTTTCCGTCAGCCATTGCCATTGTTTTAGTTAACTAAAAAAAAAATGCCACCTAAATTACAGAAGAAAATAAATACGAGCAGAAACAGTGAGATATACAGTATGAATGTATTTAGATGAGAGAGTGAAGCAAAGGATGAAGATTCCAGAGCTCCAGGTCCAGGAAAGCAGAAGGAGAAAAAGGGTATAGCAGCGGGGGCCTGCAGGAGGCAAGCAGCAAAATCTTGGAAAACACTCAGTACTGGTGCAGATTTGCTCACAGCTGGTCCTAACCAGTCCAACTGGTAGCTGAGGCTCTCCTTTCAAAATGCTGAAGAATTTGACTTTCTACATAAGAATCAATACATTTATAATAAAAAAAAATACAATATTTGCTTCACCTCTTCTAATCTAGGCTCTTTCCCTGGTCCATACGTATCCTTTTATTTATGGTGACAAGAGGTGTCATTTCTGGGGACTATAGAAAAAAGAGAAAAATAATAAGGAGGAAGGACATGCCAAAACAACAGTTTAAGGTCTAAATACTCTTTGTCTTCCCGCAAACCTCTCAGTTACCCACACTATCATTTATTTTAAATTCAAATTAATTCAAATTAATAGGGCTCTTGTTATGTGGATCCTTCATTTTCACCTATATAGGCACCATTTCAGAATTCTTAGAGTATCTAGCCAAAATTAAAAGCTGCCAGAGAAAAAGGCAGAAAAGAAAAAACAGGTAATATAATAAGGGTATATCTTGGAGAACTATCAGCATAGCAGAGAAAAGATAGCCAGAGGGAAACAAGTCTCTTCACTGAGAAAAAGAAAATCAGTATAAAACTTTCTCTGTGAAAAAGGCCTGAGCAACAACTGCATTAAAGTGACTCCCAGCATCAGAACACTTTTCCCATGGTGGGGGAATCCCAAGATTAGAGGAAGGCAATTCTGACCTCCCATCATGGAAGACCTGATGTTCCCTTTCACCAGCCCTGCCAATTAGCACGTGATGCATGATCTTAGCTGATGTATCATTGTTCTCTGCATTCCTATGTTGCTTTGAATCTAGCAGCAATGCTATTCTGCCAAGACACCACTGGAGGCCAGTCATGCTACAGTATAAACTGCAGCCACACCCTAAATTAAAAATACATTTGTATCTAAACGATACTTATCAAAACAATGACTAAACACAAATAAATGTACACAATAAAACGTATACATTTGTATACGTTGTAATGTACACAATAAATGTGCACATTTATTTGTGACTAAACATAATAGTAAAACTTTTTTCTGGAGAAGAGACGGGATTTGGTTTGGATATTTCAATTGAACATCTTCAATCAATCCAAATATAACTAAATATATTGATTATCTTGATTGTGGTAATGGCTTTATGGTTTGCACATATGTCAAAACTTGTCATATTGCACACTACACTAAATATGCACACTAAATATTTATGTCAATTATATTTTTAAAAGCTGTTACTAAAGCAGAGGGGCTTCCCAGATGGCCATGCTAGCGGTAAAGAAGCCAGCTGCCAATGCAGGAAACACAAGAGATGCAAGTTTGATCCCATCGCCTGGAGTGGGAAATGGCACCCCACTCCAGTACTCTTGCTTGGAGAAGCACACGGGCAGGGGAGCCTCACAGGCTTCAGTTCATGGACTCATAAAGAGTCGGACACGGCTGAGCACACAGACACAGTAGAAGAGAAGATACACACACCCACACAAGAGCTACACACTCCTCTCCATAGCAGTAAAGGTTTTCTGGCCTTCTCAGTACTGAAGTAATAATTTTGAATCCATAACCAAAGTTCTTTCTCCAGATGAATGTCCAAACTTCTAAACTTTGTATTAACACGGTTCCCTTGAGATTGTCTCTTTTCTAATGACACAAAGTCTCTGCCTCAGAGATCTGTTGATAAGTAAAGTCTTTAAAGTCTGACAATTAAGCAAAACAGTATTCCCATGGTTTTTTAAAAAACTACCCTTTTTTAAAAATCACAGAGTACCTCAGTGGGATATGACTTGCAGATAAATTAAAATAAGCAGAAAAAATGACCCCATTGAGTTTGTATTCACGTTAACAGGCAATTCAGTTTAAATGTTTATTCAATGTGCTGGCCACATGTTCACCAGGAAAATTTATCATCACTAATTGAGAAAGAGAGCTGAAAGCAGCCAATGAAGAAAGGTCCAAGAAGTTCTATTCATTTATAAAACTTTCATCATACACTCTGGGTTCCACATAAACACTGACTGAGCTGATTAGGAATTTGGGAGAGGTTTTTCAGGCAAAGAAGAATTAATGAACTCCAAACCAACAACAAGTTGGTTTTGGTTATCATAGAGTTGAAATTTTGCTACAAACTTTATAACCAGAAAAGAGAAGCACAAACGTCAGAGAATTTTCCAATGGAAAACAGATAATTAGAGTGCAGGTTCTGTCTTTCATCCAATGAAGATGTGCTGTGTGTTTGCAATGATTCAGCCAATATGCTCACATAGAGCCTGGACAATAAGGTGACAGAAAAAGGAGAGGACAGCCAACTTCTATTCCAAGCTTTAGTAAATGAGCGATTGCATTTTCAAATAGCAAATTATTTCCTATAGAAAAAATGGATTTGTGATTAGATATGGATTGCGTGAATGCCCTGTCTCGCAGTCCAATATATTGTGACCCCACAAGACGGCAGCACTCCAGGGATTTCCCAGCCAAGAATACTGGAGTGGGTTGCCATTTCCTTCTCTGTAGATATGGGTAATTAGAGCATATATGTGTGGTGGAAACAGTAACAATCATTTGAATGATTTTCTGAAACTTCTAAAAGTACCCAATATAGTACCACAAAAGAATAGTCATCGGAACGCAAATTTTCATCATTAAGATGATAAGTGGTTTTGCCAGTTCTACAAAATCTGTAAAATAGTACTATAGCATTTTATAGCATTTTATGTTCTCATATAATAGTCATGACATCCAAAGATGTTTGACTTCAGGTTCAAGGTCAAGAGAATGGGACTACTAGAATATAGCTTGTCTAATTCCTACCACAATGTTCTTCCACTGGGCTCTTTAACTGGAAAATCTTGCTCCTTTTAATTTCAAATTTTAAAAGCATATTTACATTGGTATAACTTCAGAATACAATTTTGTACTACCTCATAAAATTGAAAATATGCATAAAATATATCTATCTATAGGTATAGGCAATTCTGAAATAAGTGTATTATTTCACTTGCCATGTGATAAAGGCAATATAATACAGTACATCAGAGAAACAAGGAAAAAAATCACTGCACGCATTTATTTATGACATACAACAAGTCAACAATAGTCCATACACCTTTTAACAATTACATCATTTAATACTCACAATAGGGTGAGGTAGGTATTATTATTACCTCTGTTTTCCAAGCAACTAAACAGAGATACAGAATAATTTGTCCAGAATCAATGTGGCAAGTGACAAGGAAGGAGGAAACTAAAATATGAGCATAGTAAGTGGCTTACTAAAGATTGCACAACTAATAACTGGTGGAATCCAATACCTCTAGCCAAGTGCTTTTCAAACTTTAGCAGGTACATGAATCACCCGTTAATGTAAGCACAGGTTCTGATTCCCTAGTCTGGGCTGGCATCTGAAATTATGCATTTTTTACAAGGGAATGCCCGTGCTTCTGGCCTATGGTTATACTTTGATTAGCAAGGATTGATACCATTGTTTCTGCCTCTGAGTCAAGTTACTTCTCACTAATTCTTCCTTATATTTATTAAGCTTAGTGCTTATTAAACCCTAGTCCCCACAGTCAGGGGTAAGGGCAGTTCTGCACTGGGATAAGTGTGGTATATACGTTTGCTATCGTGTGTGGTGAACACTTTGACCACATGGATTTTAATCCTATCGCTAGATGCCATTCTAAACAAATGCAAATCTGTGCTCGGTGTTCAAGCACTCAATCATATCTGACTCTGTGGCCCCAAGGAGCTTGCCAGGCACCTCTTTTCATGGAACCTTTCAGGCAAGAGTACTGGAGTGTGCTGCAATTTCCTACTCCAGGGCATCTTCCCAACCCAGGGACTGAACCTGTGTCTCCTGCATCTCCTGCACTGGCAGGGGGATTCTGTACCACTAGGACCACCTGGGAAGCCCTAGGTAAATTCAAACATTCTAACCTTCATTTTCATCCTCGCACATTACCACATTTTAAGGATAACTTTGAGAATGTACACTGACTCTAATCAAGCCATCTTAGAGAAGAAAAGAAATGTTTAGAGTAGAAACACATGATTTTATTTTATAAGATTCTACAAATCTTCAAATTGAAGAATCTTGTTGTTATCTGTCATTATAGTCCCTACAGGGCTTCCCTGGTGGGTCAGGTAGTAAAGAATCTCCTTGCAATGCAAGAAACCCTGATTTGATCCCTGAGTCAGGAAGATGCCCTGGAGAAGGGAATGGCGACTCACTTCACTGGATTCTTGCCTGCAGAAGCCTATGGACAGTGGATCAGGTGGGTCACAAAGAGTCAGACACAACTGAGAGACTAACACACACGCATGCATAGTACCTAGGATGAAAATTCTTTAAGTTTCATACAATATGTTCCAGAAGCCACAAACATTGTAGATTCCTGCACATTATTAAAACATCTGGAAACAGGCCTTTATGAAATTCAGCAGAGGCTGGAATGCGTGTCAGAGAAATCAGGCAAGAGGTGCTAGAAAACAGTGATTAAGAGCAGATTTGGGAATCAGACTGCCAGGAAACACATCCCTATGCTCTGTGAATTTAGACAAATTTTATCCCCTCTCTATGCCTCAATTTTTTTAATCTATAAAGTAGGGCTCTCTAATAGAATAAATGAGTTAATTAATATGGAACTTTAAATACTAGCATGTAATAAGCACTCAATAATGTTAGCTACTACTGCCAAAAACTAATTTTGATCATTTTCAAAATTATTCATGGTGATCCATTCTTTGATTCAAAAAGGAGAACAAGAGAAACTTGGTAATTTTTTCTTTTTAAACAACCTTAAAATTGACATGAAATTCATAACTATATTCTGGAAAAAATTAATAATAACAAGGCAGAACACACAACATTTTAAAATAGAGAGATCAAGAAACACATATCATAAAAGCTTGGATCACTTCAGTTCAGTTGCTCAGTCGTGTCCGACTCTTTGCGACCCCATGGACTGCAGCACGCCAGGCCTCCTGTACATCACCAACTCCCGGAGTTTACTCAAATTCATGTCCATTGAGTTGGTGATGCCATCCAACCATCTCATCCTATGTCATCCCCTTCAACCCCTGCCTTCAATCTTTCTCAGCATCAGGGTCTTTCCAAATGAGTCAGTACTTCACATCACGTGGCCAAAGTATTTGGAGTTTCAGCTTCAAAATCAATCCTTCCTATAAGTTCCTATTCAGAACTAATTTCCTTTAGGATGGACTGGTTAGATCTCTTTGCAGTCCAAGGACTCGCAAGAGTCTTCTTCAACACCACAGTTCGAAAGCATCAACTCTTCGCTCAGCTTTCTTTACAGTCCAACTCTCTCATCCATACATGACTACTGGAAAAACCATAGTCTTGACTAGATGGACCTTTTTTCTAAATCCAGCTTGAACATCTGGAAGTTCACAGTTCACATATTGCTGAAGCCTGGCTTGGAGAACTGAGCATTATTTTACTAGCGTGTGAGATGAGTGTAATTGTGCAGTAGTTTGAGCATTCTTTGGCACTGTCTTTCTTTGGGATTGGAATGAAAACTGACTATATCTAATTGTGTGGCCACTGCTGAGTTTTCCAAATTTGCTAGTATATTGAGTGCAGCACTTTCACAGCATCAGCTTTTAGGATCTGAATAGTTCAACTGGAATTCCATCACCTCCACTAGCTTTGCTCGCAGTGATGCTTCCTAAGGCCCACTTAGCTCTATGCAGCTCTAGTCAGCAAAAACTAGACCGGGAGCTGACTGTGGCTCAGATCATGAGCTCCTTATTGCCAAATTCAGACTTAAATTGAAGAAAGTAGGGAAAACCACTAGACCATTCAGGTATGTTTAAATCAAACCCCTTATGATTATACAGTGGAAGTGACAAATAGATTCAAGAGATTAGATATGATAGAGTGCCTGAAGAACTAGGGACAGAGGTATGTGACACTGTACAGGAGGCAGGGACCAAGACCATCCCCAAGAAAAGAAATGCAAAAAGGCAAAATGGTTGTCCTTATGAATAGCTGTGAAAAGAAGAGAAGTGAAAGGCAAAGGAGGAAAGAAAAGATATACCCATCTGAATGCAGAGTTACAAAGAATAGCAAGGAGAGATAAGAAAGCCTTCCTCAGTGATCAATGAAATGGTATGGATCTAACAGAAGCAGAAGATATTTAGAAGAGGTGGTAAGAATACACAGAAGAACTATACATAAAAAGAGGCTTGGATATCAATCCAAAATATGATGAAAGAATTTGACCACTATTTGATTTGCCTAGATTCCTGAATTCAGAATTCAAGGTAACTTGAAATTATATTTTTTAATTTTTTATAGCTTTAGAAGAGTATTCAGAGAAGTCACAATTTCAGGCTATGTTGGCTTGCGTTTCAATATGATGCTAAAGATGACTGATCAGTATTTTTAAAACAGCAGGTGCAATCAAGCCCTGAAGTATTACTACCAAAATCAGGTTTATGATACGGTTCAGAGACAGACAGAATCTGTACCACTGCAGTTCAGAGCTTGATCAGGAGGTGGATAGACAGAGGTTCTTTATTGGCATTTGCTTTCGTGCCCATACACCTGATGGTCTCCACACTCAGTCACGCATCTACCACTGAAACCCCACTGCAGCCTCCAAAGTCTTTGATCCTCAAACATCACAGGGGTGTTTGGATCCTGTCAGCCATAAGCCCTCTGCTGTCTCAAACTGAAAATGCATCTAGAGGGAAACAGGTTATGTAAGCATAAGAAGAAGGGGTGATGATGACCAAGACTGCATTGGCCCTATCCAAACAGGGCAATTTCTATTCAGTCTCAAACCATTAAGAGTTTGAGTCTTAGTTAAGAGTTAAGAGTCATGATTTATTACACAAAATGGAAGCTTATCAATTATTTGATGTTTTTATGAAAGTCATATTCAAGCTTAGAATAACTGTTAGAAAGAAAGGATGTCATTGAGAAATGTTACCTTGGGAGAAAACTTTTAGTGTTAGCAGGCATTTCTGCATTGTTGTTTGGTTTTCAGTCACTCAGTTGTGTCCAACTCTCTGCGACCCATGGGGTGCAGCACGTCAGGCTGTCTATCCTTCAGTATTTCCCGGAGTTTGCTCAAACTCATGTCCGTTGAGTCGATGATGCCATTCAACCATCTCATCCTCTGTTGCCCTCTTCTCCTCCTTTAGCCAGAACCATTCCATGCTCATAATATGATTCTATAGACTTCTTGATATAAAAACAACTGGATCTAATAGTATTAACCATCTAAAGGATGGCAAGACTTGGACTTCATGCAGCTTTTACTTATTTTTGATTCTATGCAAAAAAAAAATACAAAAAAAAATCACATTTCACTGCATTTCAGGAAACTATTAATGCTTCTGTAAGTCTAGAAGAAAATTCCTATGCCCTATGAACTAGATATTGTTTCACATTTCTTTTTAATCTCGTTTTAATCTATTGAAAATTCCTTTTAACTACAAATCTACCATCTTTTATAAATCATAACATCTTAAATTACAGAGGGCTCTATTTATGTTTTCTGGGGCTCCAAAATCACTGCAGATGGTGACTGCAGCCATGAAATTAAAAGACGCTTACTCCTTGGAAGAAAAGTTATGACCAACCTAGATAGCATATTCAAAAGCAGACATTACTTTGCCAACAAAGTTCTGTCTAGTCAAGGCTATGGTTTTTCCAGTGGTCATGTATGGATGTGAGAGTTGGACTGTGAGGAAAGCTGAGTCAAGAATTGATGCTTTTGAACTGTGGTGTTGGAGAAGACTCTTGAGAGTCCCTTGGAATGCACGGAGATCCAACCAGTCCATCCTAAAGGAGATCAGTCCTGGGTGTTCTTTGGAAGGACTGATGCTAAAGCTGAAACTCCAGTACTTTGGCCATATCATGTGAAGAGTTGACTCACTGGAAAAGACTCTGATGTTGGGAGGGACTGGGGGCAGGAGAAGGGGACAACAGAGGATGAGATGGCTGGATGGCATCACTGACTCGATGGATGTGAGTGTGAGTGAACTCTGGGAGATGGTGATGGACAGGGAGGCCTGGTGCGCTGTGATTCATGGGGTCACAAAGTGTCGGACACGACTGAGCAACTGAACTGAACTGAAGATATCTTGATGCTCAAATCTCCTTTGAAATGGTAAAGTAGGGCAAAATTAGGAGATATATACATTCAAGAACCTAAAGCATTATTTTCTAACATTCTTCAGTGTTTTGGTAATAATGCAATACAATATCACATATTAAAAGTTAAAAATAGAAAAGAATAGCAACCAATTAGATATGATCATAATATGTTTGTAGTCCTTCCCATCAGGAGACGAAATCTTTTTCCATCCCAGTGTGTCTGGGCTTCCCCTGTGACTTGCTTTGACTAGTGCAATGTGGTAGAGTAGCACCATGGGACTTTCAGAGCCCAGGTCTCAAGACACCTTGCAACGTTCACTTCTACCTTCTTTTCTGTTGCATTGAGACCACCATGAAAAAGAATTGATTGAGTCTACTAGAGTATGAGAGAATTTAAACTGCTGTTGTTTTAAACCATTAAGTGTTCCAGTGGTTTGTTATGCTGTAATAATTAACTAGAGCAGAACTAAGGCTCAGAACAAACTAATGATGTATTTAAGCAGAACCGGGACTCATGATAGGCAAGACCGTGGACGTTAGAGCCAGAAAGGCTGGATTCCGATTCATGAAGTAGTCATCCAGTTTCTTTGAGCCTCAGTTTGCCGCTGCTGCTGCTAAGTCACTTCAGTCGTGTCCGACTCTGGGCGACCCCACAGACAGCAGCCCACCAGGCTCCCCATCCCTGGGATTTCCAGGCAAGAACACTAGAGTGGGTTGCCATTTCCTTCTCCAGTGCATGAAAGTGAAAAGTGAAAGTGAAGTTGCTCAGTCGTGCCCGACTCTTAGCGACCCCATGGACTGCAGCCCACCAGGCTCCTCCGTCCATGGGATTTTCCAGGCAAGAGTACTGCAGTGGGGTGTCACTGCCTTCTCCTTGAGCCTCAGTTTGCTCATCTGTAAAATATGGTGCTAACGATGTCTGTGTAACAAATTGTGACACATGAACTAATGCAAAAAAAAAACAAATACAGTGTGGTTGCCTTCCCAACCTAGGTCATTTGTCTTCTGTTTCCTTGTCTTTTGGAGACATAAAATGGTCTTCTTTTCTAAATAACATTTTGTAAAAGATTAATATTCTGGGGATTTTGAGCTTTATTACATAAAGCTTATTAAAGAAAGAGCACAATCATGCATTTAGGCATGTGAGGCCAATTGTGGGTGATGATGTGCTCTGAAAATCTCCACTTATTGCCAGTCTATGTTCAATGCAGGATGCAGGATGCTTGGGGCTGGTGTATGGGGATGATCTGGAGGGATGATGTGGGGTGGGAGGTGGGAGGGGGATTCATGTTTGGGAGTTCGTGTAAAAAAATAAATAAATACAAAAAATAAAAAATAAAAAAAATAAATAAATAAAATAAAATGATGCTTGAAAAGTAAGGAAGATGCTAATGTTTTGTTCACAAGGACATTCATATTCTAAAATACCAATGTTATTTGATCATTCCTAGATGAACTGTGACTGTTGGCAACCACTAAAGAAAGGCCTCTCTCTCACATAGTAAGAGAGGCACCCATGAAAAACTCCCAGTGACCTGACTATACCTCTGTGGGGGCTGCCTACACCTCTGAAGAACCTCAGAGTCCCTGAGCTCAGGTTCCACACAGCCTGTGGTTCCCAAGACATTACTTCACACAGTACTTTCAATTCTAATGAGGAGCATCAAGGGAGAGTTTGACTCAGCAATTTATCAGCCTTAAACCTACCCAGTGAACAACATTCATGAGTGAATTCTGATTTCTTATAGACAACATAACAGCACTGTTAGAGGAATTCTAGGAGCACTTTAATCTTCAAAAACAGTACCAATGAGGTTCTGCAGATGCCACCAATGTCAACACCCAGCCAAGGTCAACCCACCCTGTTCTTTGACATCACAGTCAAGGGTGAGACCTTCAGCCACATCTCTTCCAAGCTATTTGCAAACAAAGTTCCAAAGACAGCAGAATATTTACATTCTGATCCCTAGAGAGAGAAGATTTGGTTATAAAGGTTGCTGCCTTCACAGAATTACTCTGGGGTTTGTATGTCAAGGTGGTGACTTCTCACGTGTAACAGCACTAGTGGCAAGTTCATGTAGGGGGGAGAAATCTGATGATGCAAACTTCTTCCTGAAGCATAGCCAGGCATCTTGTCCATGGCAAATATTGGGCCAACACAAAAAGTGCCAGTTTTCACTTGTACTGTCAAGAGTGGTTGGACGGCACATGCAAGTAAGGCAAAAGAAGGTATATATAGAAATCGTGGAACACTTTTGGTCAAGGAATGGCAGGACCACCAAGAAACTCACTAATGTCCACTGTGAGTGATTCTGATAAATTTGACTTGTGTGTTACCTTAACCACCAGGTCGTCCTCCTGTAGCTCAGGAGAACACCCTTCCACCCTCATTGGCAGGCAATATCGCATAATCATGCTCTCACTGCAGTTCTTCAAGGTCAGTGTTTTCCTGTCTCCATGTAGGTCTAGCTGGATTATAGAATTAGGTTTATGATTACAAGATCAAAGCTAAACAAACAATAAAAAATAATACCAATGAAAATATTGCATTGGGAAATTTATGTTCAGAGTCTAGAATTTATTTACAATTCATTTCTAAAAGTTTCCAGCCAGGATGTAAGACAATAAAGCAAATAAATTTTAAATAATGCTAACAGTCATTCAAATCATATGGAATCTCCTGAAAATATTACTTGAGCAAGAAAGAGTTGTTAAAAAATAGATTACTATATTTATGTCCCTAGATCTAACTCAAGTTCTGTGAGGAAACCAGAAAATCAATCATTTTTTTAAAGTAAATATTAAATAAAGTAGATACAGCTTTGAGATCTTGATTTTTTTTCCCTCAAAGCTGAAAGTTAAAGCAAACATGGAAATTCTTCTTGTTTGCCTGCCCTGAAGAAATAGAAAAATTGATCTGTCTTTGATATTATTAATTCTTGTTAACAGTTTGCCCTACTTTTAAGGAGTGACCTCCCAAGAAACAGAGGAAAAACAGTGAATTTAATGTAATTGATAAAATTTTAAACTTCCATAGCACTAAGTAACTCAAAATAAAAAGGAAAAACTGTCTGGGATACTTAATGTTCAGGTTTTTTTTGTTTGTTTGTTTTTTAACTTGGAACTTTTACAATTTGATTCTAATCTATTCTCCAGCCTCATCTCCCATTACTTTCCAATATACATCTCTGGGGGTTTTATTTGGCTTTTCCTTAATCTCACTGAACATTTTGTTCAATCTAAAAATACACCTTGACTCTGGCATATGCTCCTCCCTTCCAGTCCTGGAAAGCTCATCCTCATCTTTCAGATTCCATTTCGGCATCATTGTCCCCCAGTGCGGTTAGCTATGTTATCCACTGCACTTTACTCCTGTCTTCACAATGGCACCTAAGACACTGTATGTAATTTATTCACTTGAATATAAGCTCCGTGAAGCTAAGGGCTGTCTTAGTCACTTCTCTATTTCTGTCTCCCAGCATACACATGCCACCTGAAGCAGTAATTAAATGTGGCCCCTGGTGACCTCTGACTTTACCTCTGACCATTCTCCTTCTTGCTTCATATGCTTCAGAATTAATGACCTTTCTGCTCCTCATCAAGCATGCCAAGAAAGTTTCCTTTTCAAGAATTACTGTTTCTCTGCCAGGAATGGCGTACCTGAGAGTCACAGAGGCTACTCCCTCTCAGGTCTCCAATCAAATATCACCAATACTTCCTTTCTTTAACTACTCTGGTTTAAACAGCCACATATCACTCTGTAGCCCCTTACTGGGTTTTAGCTTTGGTCATAGAATTTATTGCCATCTAACACTGTCTGTCTGTTCATTTATGTCTCCACTGTGTACCCTAACCCTCCTCCACTAGAACATATTCACCATAAGGGGAAGGACACTGCTTTATCCACGGAAGTGTGCTCTGCACTTAGAACAGGGCCTGTCATGGGGTGGGCACTTAGTCAACATTTGTTGAATAAATGAATGATCAATGCTTGAGTTAAATTGAATTGTAACTCTAGAAAAATATCAATGAGTACAAACAATGGAATATAAATACAATTTTAAGATAATATAGCAATTAACCTCTTTTCAAATTTTTCTTTAATTTTATTGTATTGCTTTTTCAATAAAAACAAATTTAAAAAAAAAAAAAAGAAGGGAGAATCTTGCAGACATACTATCTTTTATTGACTTTTGAAACTCATGTCAAAGGCAGGCAAGATGCCTTCAAGGTATATATTAAGAAAGTACAGTGGTTCTTAAATGAGTTCCGAGGCAGTTTTTGTGTTTATATTAAATATATTAAACTAGTTCTACTATAATCTTCTGATAAATGATCAACAAATATATAATACTGGAACAGATTTGAGGACATATATAAGGAAAAACTGATTAGCCAGCAGACAGATCTTACAAGGACATGAAGCTAAAAGCAATCTTGCTAGGTCCTCCACTTTGTCCATCTTTCCCTCTACATACACTCTGTCCATCTTTCCTCCCTACATTTATGCAGTGCTTCAAGAAAACTGGTCCAGATGATGAGAAACTTTTTTTTTTTTCAAGGAAAAATAGGTCAAGGTTTTACAAAGTCTAGCGACTAAAAGTCCCTCCTTCCTCTCAACCTCTTAGGCTGGGGTCCAAGTCTGGAGTGGTAGGGCTTCCGCACCCCTCTCCTCACAGCCAGCCTCTCTGCTAACAGGGCCTTCAGAGGGTTCAACAGTGTTCCTAACTTGTGTTTTAGGTCTATTCTCTATAATGAACTTTCTCTGATCTCCCATAGAATCTTAATAAGCAAAGTCACAATTTGCATCCATTGGTGACTTCTAGGTAGGCATTCAACCTCTTAGGCTGGGGTCCAAGTCTGGAGTGGTAGGGCTTCCGCACCCCTCTCCTCACAGCCAGCCTCTCTGCTAACAGGGCCTTCAGAGGGTTCAACAGTGTTCCTAACTTGTGTTTTAGGTCTATTCTCTATAATGAACTTTCTCTGATCTCCCATAGAATCTTAATAAGCAAAGTCACAATTTGCATCCATTGGTGACTTCTAGGTAGGCAATAAATATTGCCACTGGAATTAGTTTAAAAAAAAAAAAAATCAAAGCCTGCAGAAACAAAAGTGTTACAGAAACCTGTGAAGGACAAGGATTAACACAATAAAGTTGGGTGTAAGTTACTCACATGGAAAAAACTACACATAACAAGTACATCACAGCAGGCAAGGGAAATGATTCATGCAGGCTTAGCCAGAGGTAGTGGAGAAGGCAATGGCACCCCACCCCAGTACTCTTGCCTGGAAAATCCCATGGACGGAGGAGCCTGGTGGGCTGCTGTCTATGAGGTCGCACAGAGTCAGACACGACTGAGTGGCTTCACTTTCCTGCATTGGAGAAGGAAATGGCAACCCACTCCAGTGTTCTTGCCTGGAGAATCCCCGGGACGGGGGAGCCTGGTGGGCTGCCGTCTATGGGGTCGCACAGAGTCAGACACGACTGAAGCAACTTAGCAGCAGCAGCCAGAGGTAGCACAGAGACAGAGTAAAGAGAAGGATATACTACAAAGAAATACACATAGGTCACTATACGTGAGGAAGCACAGAATGAGCTCAAGGTAATTATAAATCTAGCCATAACAGATTTATATTTATGGAATAGATTGCCCTCCCTGGAGAAGGGAATGACAGCCCACTCCAGTCTCCTTGTCTAGGAAATTCCATAGACAAAGGAGCCTCGCTGGCTACGGTCCGTGAGGTCACAAAGAGCTGGACACAACTGAGCGACTAACACACATATTCAACCACAATACATGCCTACGACAGCATTCGGGCTTCCCTGGTGGCTCAGAGGTTAAAGCATCTGCCTCCAGTGCGGGAGACCCAGGTTCGATCCCTGGGTCAGGAAGATCCCCTGGAGAAGGAAATGGCAATCCACTCCAGTATTCTTGCCTGGAGAATCCCATGGACGGAGAAACCTAGTAGGTTACAGTCCACGGGGTCGCAAAGAATCGGACACGACGGAGCGACTTCTACTCTACTCTACTACACTATCCTATATTTTTAATTGGTTTTATTTTCCAATGTTTATGGGATGACAGAGGATGAGATGGTCGGATGGCATCACCTACTCGATGGACATGAGTTTGAGTAAACTCTGGGAGCTGGTGATGGACAGGGAGGCCTGGAATGCTGCAGTCCATGGGGTCACCAAGAGTTGGACACGACTGAGCAACTCAACAGAATTGAACTGAACCGATGGCTCTCTAGTGAGCCATCCTTTAAATTCCTTTTCTGAAGCCCAGATGTGGATATTATGTTTTGATATTATTTCAGAATTTTAAGTCAAATAATTATAATGTAACTGAACTTTGTGTTTTAGATTTTAAAAAACACCATGTCTGGTTTGAATTTCTATTCACCCTTCCAGAACCAATTCAAACATCACTTTCTATAGCACCCACCCCATCCCACCCATTCCATCTCACCCTACTCTGGGGGCTTATAAGGTTCCCTGAATATTCTTCTCTCATCACCTTTATGGATTAAGAAGTCTCTGCTTACTCTCTGACATCATGAGACTGATCTTCTTGAGAAAAGTGACTTAGTCTACTATATCTGTAACAACAATTTTAGGCAATAAAAGCTCATTAATGTATCAATGAACAAAAAGGTTAAAAGTTAACTATACTAAAAAAAAAAAAAGCATTTTGAAACATATAGAGGAGTTCTGGGTTCATTTAGAAATACACTGGAGCTACAGTTTCGATGGCCCTTCTAGATTAAAAGGCCTTTAAGATATGTCCACTCCTGGGATTATACTCTATAAATATTTAAAAGCTAATACACGAGATATGCCTACACCAGCAAAAATGAGTAAGCCCAACAATGCTGACCTGCTCTTTCAGTCACCTTGTGATTCTCACATCACCTGCGTCAGTGGTCATTTTTATAGATTGTACAAACTGAAACATTCAGACTAATGGTCTTTTCCAGTATTCAGATAGATGCAGTCACACAAGTAAAGGAAACAGCATTATAAGATTATACTTCTAAGGCATCTAATACTTACAATCCAAAGGATTTTAAGCCAGTCATTTAAACACTGTGAGTCTATATTTCTTATCCAAACAGGGGACTAATAACACCTTTTCTATGGTTCTCAAAGGCTCATTGATTGTCTCAAGTGGTATAAGGACTCAGAAATACTTTGAAAAGTACTCTAAGGACACAGTTATTCTTAATCACAGAAATTTATTTTAGCAGCACAGAATGATTATATGTCATAATCATTACAATACAAAACGATGTATTGAATATATCTTCTAAATAAAACTATCATCTTGCTTAGCAATTTTATTTAAGCAGCTACAGAAAGACAGCTTTTATTGCATTACTTAAAAACAATCACCAGAGTGGAAAAAAAGGAAATAACTATTTTAAACTTCTGAAATTTAAGAATATTTCCATAATCATTTAAATGGGATTCTACTTGATGACACAACCCATGTCATTTTAAAACAATAGTCCTAAATTTATTCAATTATGGATTGGTAATGCTTAGTTGTTGTTTTTAAAAGTAGCCTTATTTTTAATACCATTACTCTAAAGACAATTCTCAGTTGTTGCTCAAATATAGCAATCATAATCACCTAGCTATTCACTAAAAGTTCATGCTGTCCTTTCACAGAAAAGTATTGTTTTTGGAAAATGGCCACCCACTGAAGACCCTGTCTTCTTGTTCCCTTTACATCTGGTTAGACTATAAGACATCGCTGTTGTTCAGTCACTGAATCGTGTCTGACTCTTTGCGACCCCACAGATTGCAGCATGCCAGGCTTCCCTGTCCCTCACTATCTCCCAGAGCGTGCTCACACCCATGTCCATTAAGTCAATGATGCTATCCAATCGTCTCATCCTCTGTTGCCCCTTCTCCTCCTGTTGGAGGAGGAATGGCAAACCACTCCAGTATTCTTGCCTTGAGAACCGCATGAACAGTAAGACAGATTATGGAACCCAAATAGAAGGAATACACACCCCTTTCAGATGAAAATATCCTGCACAATTCTCCATATTTTCCTTAGTTGGTCAACCCTGAGGGAGACCTCAGAAGCCCAATGTTAGAAGAAGCAGAGTTTCTATCAACCTGAGTCTCTAAACAAACGCATATAAAGCCAAGTTCCTGACAACGGCATGCAGAAGAAGACGACGTAAGAACCTTAACTCCCAATCCACCATCATTGCACTAGACTTTATGGGAACAAAAACTAAGCTGCTTCTGTGCGAAGACATGAAATTTCAGGCTTTTATATGATAGTGGCCATCAACCATCACTCTTATATCACCTAAATTTAGCATAAAATCTTAAATATCCAAGAGAATTTTCAGGAAAAAAAATAACATGAACGAATGAATGATTTTTCCAGATACATAAACATTTTCTGTACTAAACTTGCTATTGGCTAGTATCTTTAATGAGATTGAGATTTCTTATTTCCTAATCAATGCTGTCATTATAAATCAACACATCTATGTTATGGCTTTGAAATTCAAAGCCCACACGATTTTGCTTGGCTCAGAGGGCCTTATAGATTACACAGTAGAAGGAATACATTGTTAATCCCCCTTTCCCACTCCTTTTATCCATCATGGACCTGGTTTGCGACTCTGAAAGAAGATGGAGTTAAAAACAAGATGCAAGTCATTTGTGTAATCTAATTGAAGTTACTTCTAATTCCTAGAAGTAACTAGGAAATTATATGGAAATGCACTGTTCCATCCAGATGAAGCTGAGGGCGTTTATCAATTACGCCCTCGTAACTCAAGAGGAACTCACACTACTTGCGCCCAAGCTACCAAGACATGTTTCCACCTTTGAGATTCAGACAGATTTTGCAGTTTTAAGCAGAATCAGTTTCACAAAGATGGCTCAACATTTATAACAAAATTTACACAATATTTTAAGAAACATAACAATGAACCCTAAATATATTAAATTTAAAGCGAGAACTAGATTAAATTACAGAGACGTGTTTTGTAATATTCATAAGATGAAAAGTATATTGAGTCAGAATATTTGAACCATGTTTTCTCTCCCCTCTTGTATAATATTCTCAACTGAAGCAGTTATCCACAACAGAGGAATACTCTCATCATGTTTCAAATACTAAAGCTGAATTGGTTTTGTACACAGTCCAATGGATACAATGGAAAGAGTAAACTGTATGCTAAAACTAAACATGTTTCATTAAACTTTAATAATCATGGCATTTTATCATTAATAGTAGTATAATATCACTAAATAAGTTATTAAAACATTTAACTATCATAAAACCTGAAAATAAAAGTAATCCTGCAGAAATAAGAATACATTCTTGTACTAAATGAAGTTGAATTACTATACACATTTTGTTGCATGTTTAAACATAAAATGTCGATCATACAAATCCAAATCCAAGTTGGTATAAAATGTAAAAATTTTGTATATTACAGATTTTCATGTATGATTTATTGGGCAAATATTTATCAAGTACTTAGAAGGCGCAGCTACTATACTAATTGCTGGGAATATAAGTAGGATCAAGTTATTTTACAGGGAGCAAGATGAAAAAGTATAGAATGACTGAATTTACTTAAGTAGAAAAGATTTTCCCAGGGAAACGGGATCTAACCCGAGACTTGAAAGACTTGCCAATTTTGCCTGTTATTAATAAATAATTTTTCATCATCATTAAAAGCACTTTTAAAACTATCTGAAGTCTGAACCAACAATGATTACATGTTCTCCACAAGTGATCTGAATAATTTATTCAACCATCAAAACCTTGGTCCCAAAGAAGAATAAGGCAAGATCCTGCTATGAATAGTTGACGTGACAGCAAAAATTTCCCCAAGAATTGTCAATGATAAAAAATTTTTCACACCAAAGAACAGGTCTTTTTTTAAATTCAATTAAATATTCGGCTTCTTATTACTTTATTATTGCTGCTGCTACTGCTGCTAAGTCGCTTCACCCGTGTCCGACTCTGTGCGACCCCATAGATGGCAGCCCACCAGGCTCCCCCATCCTTGGGATTCTCCAGGCAAAAGCACCAGAGTGGGTTGCCATTTCCTTCTCCAATGCATGAAAGTGAAAAGAGAAAGTGAAGTCGCTCAGTCGTGTCCGACTCTTGGCGACCCCATGGATTGCAGCCTACCAGGCTCCTCCATCCATGGGATTTTCCAGGCAAGAGTACTGGAGTGGGGTGCCATTGCCTTCTCCGACTTTATTACTAAACAGTCCTTAATGTCATGCTGCTAGGATCGCATTAGTGATGAACTCAAAATCAATGGAAGCCAGCTTTATTAATTGGGAAAAAATGCCCAGTCATTCCAGCAAGGCATCGAAGACTGCTACCCCAGAATGGAATCATGTTCTTTGAAGGAACTAATGACTATTTAGAAATACACTCCTTTTAAACTTAAAAGTAATCAATATACATAGGAGATTCCCACTGATATCCATTTATGCTGAGCTTAAAAATCTAAAGTGGTAAGTGGTACTAGATATACACAGTAAAAATCTTATTAACAGGCCTAACTAAATGAAGACAGTCGAGTTAGTGAACTCTCTATATTATTTTTAAAAAGAAATTCAACTTCTTTATAAAACACAAACGAATAGATTCCTAAATGGCAACCCACTCCAGTGTTCTTGCCTGGAGAATCCCAGAGACCAGGGAGCCTGGTGGCTGCTGTCTTTAGAGTCGCACAGAGCTGGACATGACTGAAGCGACTTAGCGGCAGCAGCAGGGTGTGATAAGAATGATATATGTTTTGTAAGTAACACCTTTAAAGAGCTTGAAAATAGTTTGTTTGTGTATTTTATAGATTAAAATCTCCCCACACAGTTTTGTTCATACTGTCAATGTGTCTCTAATGGATCAATGTGGAGGTTACCACACTGTCCTTACTGGGCTTGACTGTATCTTTTTTCTGTCAGCTTCTCCCTTCCCACCCCTGTTATTTCCTGTTCACAGTATCCCTGGTTTCACTTTCTGCCACATCCCCCTTTGCCTTTCTGTCCTAGGGAGACTGATTCCAAATACAAAGCTCTAAAAAATAAAAAAAAAATCAATGAGTTACTTGCCCACTAACCACCAGGTGATGGCACAAACAGGAAACTAGTGAAGAGACTAAGCTAATTACAGATATAACAGATTTTTTTGCCAAGCAGCAGAATTTCTTGCCTTCCATTTGAAGGGCTTTTAAAAGTCTTGCATATACCTATACTAATTCCAGGCTTGAAAATTTTAACCTGTAAGAGTATAAAATCACGAAATCAGTTTTCCTGTGTAACTTAGTCACAATTATAATCATCTAAAAACTGGTCATGGCTTGGAGGTTCCTTAAAAAACTAAAAATAGAGTTATCATATGATCCAGCATTCCCACTTCTGGGCACATATCCAGAAAAGACCAACACTTTAGTACAAAAAGATACATGCACCTCAATGTTCAGAGCAGCACTATTGGTAATAGCCAAAACATGGAGGCAACCCAAGTGTCCACCAAGAAAAGAATGGATAAAGAAGACGTGATACCGCTATACATGGAATCTAAAAAATGATACAAACGAACTTATGTACAAAACAGAAAGGGATTTACAGACACAGAAAACAAACACGGTGAGCAAAGGGGAAAGGAGGTGAAGGGAATAAATTAAGAGGTTGCGATTAATAGATATGCACTACTGCTGCTGCTGCTGCTAAGTCGCTTCAGTCGTGTCCAACTCTGTGCGACCCCAGAGACGGCAGCCCTTGCACTTGTTTTTCTATCAAACAACTTAAAAGGATGTGCACTTGTTTTTCTATCAAACAACTTAAAAGGCCTCCCAGGGTTTTTATACTTTATTTTATTATTCCTGATTTTTAAAGTCTTCTAGTGATAAAGAATAACAATGAAAAATACAACCATTAGAGGTTGATTGTGAAACGACAGACTGCTATAACAAATAAAACCAATTCTACCTTAATAAGCCACACACAAATATCTTCCTTAGGAGAGCAATAGCAGCTGTTTTGCTCGAGAGATCATCTTAAAGCCCAGCTAACCATTGGCAAGTTCATAAATCTTGGAAGTCACAAAGGACCACAGCCAAATTAGCTAGAATTGTATCCACCAGAAGCAAGACATTAAGAATATCAGGGCAGCAACTGGCTGCTCTCTCTTCGATGGTTAAACGTGCCTTCTGCTTTCATCGCTGATTAGGTTTGAATATTCTTTGCTTTAGTTCTTGTGTAGGTTCCATCTGTTTTACCATGAGAATTTTTGGAGCAAGTGAGCTTTCTCTAGGTTTTAATTTTTCATTTTTAGGAAAGAAATGGTTTATATGAAATATTCCGCAACTTTCCATCTGAAACTCCATTTGAAACTCCCTTCTACGAGTCTCTAATTTGAGAATTAGCAATTTTATTTGGATGTTAAGCTATGAGTTTAAGGAGAAAGCAGCTTACTACTTTGCATTATTTTTACATGAATGACTAATCCTAAAATAGCCTCTGGCAGTTGGGCCTTCTAAGTATGTCAACGCTCCTTTTTGAACTTTGTTTAGAATATTTAAAGGTAGACATGGCTGGATACTGTGCAGCAGAGGTTTTACAATCAGTCTACCCAGGAGGCTCCAAAGTTTGGTCCATTGACCTTGAGTGCACTGCCAGGTTTTTCACAGCCTCGCTTTCTTTTTTAAAATAGCAGTAACAACAGTATATCACAGGACTGAGGAGAAGGATCAATGAGACAAAGCATGTTTTGCATAATGTCTGGCACATGAACTGTTCAATTCATGTTTTAAATTCAGAACATCCTTACGTGTTTTTGCCTTTCTCTGCTAGACTGTAACTAGACAGAGAATACTGACAGCTACTTGTTAATGTGTCATCCTAGACCCCCAATCTAGACACTTGGCAGTCAGCTTTACACTCAATCTCCACCTCTTGATCTCACCTCCTGAAGGTTTCTTGAATTCTTCTTCCCATCCCTGACTACCAACACCTCACTGAAGAAGTCCCCATCTGTTGCCTGGATGATAATCACATCCTGCATGTCTCCCTGCCTGCATAGCTGCCAAAGTGACTTTTCTATAATTACAAAGATTGCCATAATTTCCTCTCCTAATTAAAACTTCATTGCCTAAAGGACAATGTACCTTAGTTTTTAAGGATCTCAAAAAATATGGTGCCTGCTCACCTCTTTGCATACCGGGAAAAAAAAAATCACAAAGATCTTATGGAGAGCATCAGAGAAAGTTTAATCAGTCAGGCAGAAGGAGAATCAGAACAGTATATTGTTCTGTAACAAACATCAATAGTATTTCTCCTTCCTCAAATAGGTAGGACTACTACTCTATAAATTTAGTAATAAAACAGCTAAAGAAAACACAGCAGGACAGGCTCACACCTGGGTACTTTTCTATTCTGACGAGAAAGAGGAAAATGTCTATCTACCACAAAATTAATAAACTTTTAGAAGGCAAAGAATTCAGTGCTGATGACTCTATGAGGTTTAAGCTTAATTTTAGGAAAAGAAATCATAATTCATCTGTGTCCAGCCTACACCTCAGACAGCCTGTGGCTGTAACCACTAAATTCCTAGTAATATGGTGCTTCGCTTGAGCTTATTTCCCCAGACATCACTGCCACTACTGACCAGCGGCATCCAATATGCTGAGAGAATAATGTCACAAACAGTCCTCAGCAACTCTGCCTTCTGGTAGTGCTTCTCCTGCCAATGACATCACAGCCTGTCAGCTCAATATGCTACTGGCATATGGACTCACTTTAAGTGGTGATAATAAATAGCATCGGGCCATCCAGTTGCACTCCATTCTGAGATCACATTACAAAGCAGCATGAAGTCCTGGGCAAGGCAGGAGGTCTGATGCTATTTTACTGTCTCCTTAGCATCACCACGTACTTGAAAAGGAAAAGAAATCATGAGAAAAATGTGAACATAATCCTCTAACAACTATTTTAGAAATGTAGGCTACAAACTTCTTTCTTACATGTTTTACAGGAATTAGAGAGAGCCATTATGAGTCCAGTTTTAAAGAGGAATAAATTGAAGTTCACTTGAGTTTTCCAAGGTCACTGAATAAGATGTACCCATCATGTGTTTTGTCTTCATAGTTTCTGTATTTTTGGATGAGCAGGAGCAGATAAAACTGTACTCAGTAGTGTCTGCCTTTCACGCAGGCATATTCAAGATACGGGAGCAGGGCCCCTCTTGAGAAGCTTGGGCCTGGACTATTGTTCTCTGTAATAGCGTGGATGGCCAGCTGCTGGCTTTGATTCAGTAGCCAGCTGTAAAAAGTGAACAACACTTGCATAGAAGCAAAGTAGAAAGCAGCCTTCCTTGGGGACAGTTTGAACTCAATAAATAGCTCCATTAGCAAGGCAGCAGATATGCACAGGGATAAAGAATAGAACTCACAAAGACACATTTCTTTTTGCCTTTACTAACTGGATCTAACTTCTTTCAGTGGTTACTGGTTAACAGAACTGGACAGATGGTCCTTAAAATCGAAGGGACACTAAAGGTTCATTTCACTCATCTGCCTGTCATTCAGAGAACCACACTTAACACAACTTCACATTTTTAACGTTTAAATTTCTTTAAAATTTGTCCTAATTAGGAAAGCCACATAAGCTCACTGAAAAGATTTCGAACTATACAGAAAATTACCAAGAAAGAAATTAAAGTCACCTAAAATTCAATACTCTAGATCTGACCATCTCTGTTTTTGTTTCCATTCAATTTTTCATGTGTATGTTTTTATTTTTGTTCTCAAAATTAACTTTACTAATCCTGTTTTTTCTCTTAACATTATATGAGAGGAGCCTGATTATGTGATGAGATACTTCCTGTTAAATACTGTTGAAAAATATTAAATTTAAATGGCTGATGAAATTATTTGCAGGGCAGCAAAGAAGATACTAGACATAGAGAACAGACTTATGGACACGGGTTAGGGGGGAGGAAGGAGAGGCTGTCTCTTATACACATCTAGATGTGTATAAGAGACAGCATCCTCTGTTGCCCCTTTCTCCTCCTGCCTTCAATCTTTCCCAGCATCAGGGCCTTTCCCAGTGAGTCGGTTCTTTGCATCGGGTGGCCAAAGTATTGGAGTTTCAGCTTCAGCATCAGTCCTTCCAATGAATATTCAGGACTAATTTCCTTTAGAATTGACTGGTTAGCAAGAGAGTTCCAGAAAATCATCTACTTTTGCTTTATTGACTACACCAAAGCCTTTGACTGTATGGATCACAATAAACTGTGGAAAATTCCTAAAGAGATGAGAATACCAGACTACCTGACCTGCCTCCTGAGAAATCTGTATGCAGGTCAAGAAGCAATAGTTAGAACTGGACATGGAACAACAGACTGGTTCCAAATCGGGAAAAGAGTACATTAAGACTGTACATTGTCACCTTGCTTATTTAACTTATATGCAGAGTACATCACACAAAATGCTGAGCTGGATGAACCACAAGCTGGAATCAAGACTGCTGGGAGAAGTATCAATAACCTCAGATTCACAGATGACACCACCCTTATGGAAGAAATTGAAGAAGAACTAAAAAGCCTCTTGATGAAAGTGAAAGTGGAGAGCAAAAAAAGTTGGCTTAAAACTCAACATTCAGAAAACGAAGATCATGGCATCCAGTCCCATCACTTCATGGCAAATAGATGGGGAAACAGTGGAAACAGTGAGTGACTTTGTTTTCTTGGGCTCCAAAATCACTGGAGATGGTGACTGCAGCCATGAAATTAAAAGACACTCCTTGGAAGAAAAGCTTTGACCAACCTAGACAGCATATTAAAAAGCAGAGACATTACTTGACCAACAAAGGTCTGTCTAGTCAAGGCTATGGTTTTTCCAGTAGTCATGTATGGGTGTGAGAATTGGACTGTGAAGAAGGCAGAGCACCAAAGAATTGATGCTTTTGAACTGTGGTGTTGGAGAAGACTCTTGAGTCCCTTGGACTGCAAGGAGATTGTCAGCTACAAGAGGCTCTAACGACTCTGATAGGGCTATAATTCCTGTGGTGGAGACAGTCCATGTCCCTGTACACTTGGCACTGCCAGGGTCCCCCAAGCCAAACAGCTGCACCACCTCCACACCTGGCCCTCACAGGGGCAAACCCAAGCCCTCCAGGGCAGCCTCAGGAGCAGACCCCAGTGGACGACCCACATGCAGAGGTAGAAATAAGACCACAACTGAAACTCAGGGGCAGTGTGGCTAAGGAAGGTCCAAAATCTTCCCACCAGCTGTACAAGATTCAGATTAAATCCACATGATCAACTAGGCAGACTCTGTGTCTATGGAATATATAAAAGGACACTGAGAGCTCCCACAAAAGAAAACGCACTAGCTCTGATAGCTGTGGACACTGGAGGCAAGAACACACATGAGTAGGACCAGATTAGAATCTGAGCTGCCCCCACAGCAGGTCCAGAGATCAGCACAGTGTTGGAGGGCACCCTAGGGAGGCAAGGTGGACTGTGACTCCCAGCAAGGAAAAGGACTCTGACATCAGTGACTCAAGAAAAACATTTATTATTCTTGTTTTGACTTGTTCTGTAGATTCTTTTGGATTCTTTTTTCTCCCCCTCTGTTTTAGTTGTCTATTTTATTGGCACTATGAAATCTAATTAAACTTTTGAGCTTTTTTTTTTTTTTTCTCAGTCAAAATTTTCTTGTTATAAACCTCTGCCTCTATGTTGGGCTTTTGCAGTTCTGTAAAGTATCCTGTTTTCTTTTCTCTTTTTACAATTTTCAATTTTAATTTTTAAACCTATTATTATATCTTTACATTTATTCCTTCATTTGCTTTTCCCCTTGCAGTTAATCTTTAATGTATATAAATCTTCTTTGCTGACCTTTTTAACTTTGCATATCTATTCTTTCTTTTTCTTTCCTCTTAACATATTTGTTAGTTTTCTTTCATTGCTTTATTCCACAATTGGCACCTCGTTTTAGCTTTGTTTTCCAGTTTACACTTAAGTTTTGTTCTCATAGATAAAATTTTTGGTTTCCTTTTTTTGCTGGGCCAATCTATTGTACTTTATTTTTGTTGGACTGTTCTGATTTTGCTTATGGGTGTATATGTATACGTGTATATTCAGTGATACAGCTTACTGTTGTTATAAATCTCTGTCTCTACTTTGGGCTTTTGCAGTTCTGTGGAGTATTCCTTTTATTTTTTCTTTTCTATATTTCTAATTTTTTAAACCTATTTTTTCTGAATTTATTCCTTTGTTTGCCTACCCCACTGTTTTTCCCCCCTTGTAGTTAATCTTTAATGTATATAAATCTTCTTCGTCTCCCTCTGTTTAACTTTGTGTATCTATTCTTGCTTTCTTTTCTTTCTTTCCTTTCATCTCACCATATTTGTTAGTTTTTTTTCATTGTTTTATCCCCCACTTGGCACCATGCTTTGGTTTTGTTTTCCAGTTTGTGCTTTAGTTAATTTTATTCTTAACTGGTATTTTTTATTTCCTTTGTTTGCTGGGTCAATCTGCTGAACTTTATTTTTGTTGGATTGTTTTGATTTTGCTCATGGATGAATATGTGTATGTGTATATTTCATTATTTCCCTGGTTTTGTAACTGCCATTTGTCTGAGGTTCATCTTCAGTTTCTCGTTTTTGGATATTTATTTTAATCTCACTTAATGCCATAGCTAACCGCTTGTGGAATCTTCTTTCCTGACCAAAGATCAACCCCTGAGCTTTTGGAGTGGGAGCACTGACTCTAAGACCCTAGACTACCAGAGAGCTAACCCTAGCGGGTATCAAATAGTGAGAACTCACACAAAGGAAATCATTTGAATACAAGACCTGGCATCACCCAACCACCAGTAGCACCCTGTGCAGGAAGCCTCATCTAAACAACAAACAAAACAAAAATACAAACACAGTCATCAGCACAAACAAATCAACAAACAAAAAACCTCAGCACAAATCTCATCCTATAGGAAGCTTACACAAACCACTGGACCAACCTTAGAAGGGCAGAAACCAAAAGGAAGAAAGACTTTAACCTGGAAGCCTGGGAAAAGGAGACCTCAAACACAATAAGTTAAATAATAATAATAATGAAAAGACAAAGAAATACTACACAAATGGAGGAACAAACTAGAAACACAGAAGTCCAAATAAATGAAGAGGAAATAGGCAAACTACCTGAAAAAGAATCAGAATAATGACAGTAAAGATGGTCAAAAACTTTGGAACCAAAATGGAGAAAAGGCAAGAATTAATTAACAAAGACCTAGAAGAATTAGAGAAAAAACATACAGAGACAAATGACACAATTACTGAAATTAAAAATACTCCAGAAGGAATCAATGGCAGAATATCTGAAGCAGAAGAATGAATCAGTGAGTTGGAGGATAAAATGGTGGAAATAACTTCTGAAGAGCAGAATAAAGTAAAAAGAATGAAAAGAACCGAGGATAGTCTCAGAGACCTCTGGGACAATATCAAATGCACCAGCATTCAAATTATAGGGGTCCCAGAAAAAGAAGAGAATAAGAAAGGGTACGAGGAAATTTTTGAAAATATTATAGTTGAAAATCTCCCCAACATGGAAAAGGAAGTAGTCAGTCAATTCCAAGAGGCACAAAGAGTCCCATACAGGATAAACCCAAGGAGAAACACGTCAAGACACATACTAATCAAACTAACAAAGACTAAACACAAAGAAAGAATATTAAAAGCAGCAAGGGAGAAGCAACAAGTAACATAAAAGGGGAACCCCATACATTTAACAGCTGATCTTTCAGCAGAAACTCTGCAGGCCAGAAGGGAAAGGCAAGATATATTTAAAGTACTGAAAGGGAAAAATCTACAACCAAGATTACTCTACCCAGCAAGGACCTCATTCAAAATTGATGGAGGAATAAAAAGCTTTTCAGACAAGCAAAAGCTAAGAGAATTCAGTACCACCAAACCAGCTTTACAATAAATGTTAAAGGGACTTACATATCAAGAAATACAAGAGAAGAAAAAAGATCTACAAAATCAACCCTAAACAATTAAGAAAATGGCAATAGGAACATATATATCAATAATTACTTACAATGTAAATGGATTAAATGCTACAACCAAAAGACACAGATTGGCTGAATGGATACAAAAACAAGACCCATATATATGCTGTCTATAAGAAACCTACTTACTTCAGACTTAAAGACATGTATAAACTGAAAATGAGAGGATGAAAAAATATATTTCATGCAATTGGGAAGCAAAAGAAAGCTGGCAATCCTCATATCAGACAAAATAGACCTTAAAATAAAGAAGATTACAAGAGATAAGGAAGGATCAAGGGATTGATCTCTTGATCAAGGAGTGGATCAAGGGATTACTTACTTCAGACTTAAAGACATGTATAAACTGAAAATGAGAGGATGAAAAAATATATTTCATGCAATTGGGAAGCAAAAGAAAGCTGGCAATCCTCATATCAGACAAAATAGACCTTAAAATAAAGAAGATTACAAGAGATAAGGAAGGATCAAGGGATTGATCTCTTGATCAAGGAGTGGATCAAGGGATCAATCCAAGAGGAAGACATAAAAATTGTAACTATCTAGGCACCCAACACAGGAGCACCTCAATACATAAGACAAACACTAACAGATATAAAAGGAGAAACTGAAAGTAACCTAACAATAGTAGAAGAACTGAACACCCCACTCACACCAATGGACAGATCATCAAAACAGAGAGTTAATAAGGAAACACAAGTCTTAAAGGAGATGGATTAGATGAGAGGAGATGGAGCTCACTGCTATCTTCAGAACATTCCACCCAAATGCAGAAGAATACACCTTTTTCTCAAGTGCACATGGAACCTTCTCCAGCATAGACCACATCTTGGGTCACACATCAAACCTCAGTAAATTTAAGAAAATTTAAATTGTATCAGGCATCTTCTCTGACCACAGCGCTAAGAGACTAGATATCAATTACAAGAAAAAAAAAAATGGGGGGGGTGGAAAGGGAGGTGGTAAGGAGGTTTGAGAGGGAGGGGACATATGTATACCTATGGCTGACTCATGTTGATTTTTGACAGAAACCAATGCAATTCTGTAAAGAAATTATCCTTCAATAAAAAATAAATTAATTCAAAACATTTTGCATTTTCTCTCATACGAATATAACATAATCTGTTTACACTTGTTTCTACGGTTCAACAGTAAAGTTCACTTTGCTATTGACAAAGAAAGCTGCAATGATCATCCATTTACAGAAATGATTGTTCAAATTTGTTCAAATGACTAGTTCCTCAAATTTCTTACAGAGGGAGTTACTAGCTGAGGAAATATTAAGCGTTTATGACTTTGGGGGCTTCCCAGGTGGTGCTAGTGGTAAAGAACCTACCTGCCAATGGAGGAGACATAGGAGATATAGGTTTGATCCCTGGGTTGGGAAGATCCCCTGGAGGAGGAGGATATGGCAACCCATTCCAATATTCTTGCCTGGAGAATCCCCACGGACAGAGGAGCCTGGCAAGCTACATCCACAGGGTCACAAAGAGTTAGATATGCTAAAGTGACTGAGCGTACACACGTGCGTGCACACACACACACACACACACACACATTTTTTAATACAACTATGACTCTTGTTTTCAAAAAAGCACCAGCAATATATAAGAGGGACTCTTAACCTTCATCACCTTTAAATAATATGTTTTATATTCACGTTTGAATTTGCTAATCCAAAAGCTTGCAGGACTTCCCTGGTGGCACAGTGGATAAGAATCCTCATGCCAGTGCAGGCAACACGGGTTTGATCCCTGGTCTGGGAAGAGTCCACATGTCATGGAGCAACTAAGCCTGTGGGCCACAGCCGTGGAGCCCGTGTGTTGCAAACACTGAAGCCTGGAAACCTAGAGCCTGTTCTCCAAAACAAGAACGGCCACCACCGCGAGAAGGCTGCACATCTCAACAAAGAGGAGCCTGCTCACCACGACAAGAGAAAGCCTCGGCAAAACAGGGAAGGCCCAAAGAGTCAAAAATTAATAATGAAAGTAAACAGAACTTTGCAAGTATTCCTGAATTGGCTTTTTTTTTTTTTAATTTTTATTTTTACTTTATTTTACTTTACAGTACTGTATTGGTTTTGGCATACATTGACATGAATCCGCCACGGGTGTACATGAACTCCTTTATTTTTAACGATATTCAGAGAATGGGATTTTACATCTTGCCTTGACAAAATCCCACATGAATAATTGAATAGACTGAATATAACAAAGTTTGCTGCTGCTGCTAGGTAGTAGAGGACAGAGGAACCTTGTATGCTGCAGTTCATGAGATCGCAGAGTTGGACACGACTTAGCCACTGCACCACAACAATCTCCTTTTATATTACAAATTCTCTTAGCTTCATTTTACATGGAAATGCAATGAAGTCATTGACTGTTCACAGTTGCAAAAATTCACTGATAAATTAAGCGTGAGAAGTGGCACAAACTCCTCACTTTCCAAGATAAAGACACTGACCCTGCAGCAGATTTACAGCAAGATAACTGCTGCCGCTGAGTCGCTTCAGTCGTGTCCGCCTCTGTGCGACCCCATAGAAGGCAGCCCACCAGGCTCCCCCGTCCCTGGGATTCTCCAGGCAAGGACACTGGAGCGGGTTGCCATTTCCTTCTCCAATGCATGAAAGTGAAAAGTGAAAGTGAAGTCGCTCAGTCGTGTCCGACTCTTATTGACCCCATGGACTGCAGCCCACCAGGCTCCTCCGTCCATGGGATTCTCCAGGCAAGAGCACTGGAGTGGGGTGCCATCGCCTTCTCTAATATTTCTCAACCCACAGATGGATAGAAACATCACTTTACTTTTCTTCTCCTACCTTTCCTCCCTTCTACAATAGGTACGTATGGAAAAAACAAACCAAACCAACGAAACAGTTTTCAGTCTCGGAAAATCAGATGCGAATTATAGGTTTCTTACAAAAAAATGGACTGAACTATTTTCTACAAAAATGAAACATGATCAATACTCAAATATAATCGATTGTACATTTCAGTGCTTAGAATATGAAATTCTACAGTGAATTAAAAAGTCATTTCTTAATATCATCTCCTTCAGAAAGTCTGCCTGATCAAGTGGATCAATCTACAGTTTACAAAGCTCAGGTAATAGCCTGACAATTGGGTTTTAGAAATACTGATACCGGAAGAAAGTTATTAATTCCTAAGATTATAATGCGTACAAGCAATGTTTTTTCAAATATAGTAAGTACTATTAGCACCAACTAAGAACAACAGAATCTCTTGGAATACCTGTTTCAGTGCAGATACCTGAGCCTTTTCTAAGCTACCAGATCAGAATCTCAATAAGGGTGGAATAATTTTTTTTAACAACTTCCTCACATATTCTTTTGCACGCTAAAGACTGAGAAAGGCAGATGGTTTTTGTACATAAAGCAAAATAGCTCTGTTGCCAAATATCAACCTAAGGATATTTAATAAGATCACCCCATCCAAAACTACTGTACATTTAAATTCGTGTGACTCTGAAGAGGTTTTCCTCTTTAGTTCCCGTCCTAATATCCTAAATGAGGATCTTTCAACTGTAGACCTTGATAATATTTCCTTTTCAAATGGATGTCCTCAAAACTCACCTCTGAAACCCATTATAATCCAATATACTGTGCCACTGCCATTCTACTGCACATGGGTTTGGTGGCACGTGGCAGATGGGAAAGAAGAGAGGCCTGTGAAACTTCATCCCCAGAAACCTGAATGCCAGAACAGACCTGATATTCACAGGGAGAGGGCCTAGCATGGGAGCTTCAGCATTATTTACCTCTTTAAGAGGAATTAAGCAAGTAACTGCAAATAGTAACTCAGAGAGGTTTTGCTAAATGGCAGACTATTTTATGAATGGCTATTTGCCAACGGTGCCTTCAACCAAAAAGAGGCAGTATATATCAAATAAATATTAAGACATCACTTTTCTCAAATATGTATTAATCACAGATAAGGAAATTATCACATGGGACTCTACGGTGTGATAGATAATACGAGAGCTCCTGATCTGAGACCCATACACTTTAAATAGCAACATATAGGCTTCCCTTGTAGCTCAGTCAGTAAAAAATCTGCCTGCAGTACAGAGACCCAGGTTCAATCCCTGAGTTGGGAGGATCCCCTGAGGAAGGAAATGGCAATCCACTCTAGTACCCTTGCCTGGAAAATCTCATAAACACAGGAGCCTGATGGGCTGCAGTTCATGGGGTCGCAAAGAATCGGGCAAGACTGAGCGACTAACTCTTACTGAAGTACATTTTTTATTACCATGTTTCATTGAAGTATAATTTACAATGCTATCTAAAGTACATTTTTATATCTATGCCTATCATGATATCTCTTATATCATGAGACACTTTCAACCTTGTGGTAAGAGTAACTCTTAGAGCATGAGAAAAAAGGTTGCTGAAATATCCCATCATTTCATACATGTACTTGAGCTCTTGCTAGCCCAAAGTAATTAATACAAATCTATGGTACTTTTCATAACAACAACCAACTGTGTGCTCCTTTTATCATAATCATTCTCAGTATTCTCAGAACTGGGCCCATTCTTTCCCATCCTTGCCTTTGACCCTCTTCCTGGATGCCCAACTCTGCCAATTAAAATTTCACACATGTAAAGTCCATTGAAATATTACCTCCTTCATGAAATTTTTCCTGACGGCCTTAATAGAATGTAATTCACTCCCCTTCTAAATCCTCATACTTTTCAAACAGACAGACCGTTAAAAACACTGTCCTTTAAACATCTATTGGAACTTGGCCATGTACCTTTCACTTCCTTAGACTAGCTGTTCTTCCTCAAATCCAGTGGCACATTATGTATATGAGGAGACATATGAAAAATACTGAGGCCACAAGCTTCACCTAAGACTTCTTAAATCAAATTATCTGAGGAGTGAGAACCAGGCATCAGATTCTAACATGTGGCCACAGTTGAGAATCACTATCTTAGATGGCAGACTCTCCAAAGGGTCGCACTAGGTCTTGGGCATAAATATTCATAACAGTACACTCAGTTCAACTCAATAAATATTTACTGAGGCCCTTAAACACAGTAGGCATTTAATAAATACGCATCAAATTGAACACGTAAATTTTCCATACTTGAACCCTGGGAAGAAAAGGAAAGCATATCAATCAAAAAAGTTTTATTCTTCACAACACATTCTTTAGTGATGGACTGTCAATAACAGAACAAATCCTTCTGTAAAAAAAAGACAAAAAAGGTGAAATTGCTGATATATTCTTCCACTCAAATGTTTACTCTGTAAATTAAGATTTTCCATAAGACTGGGTCCAATTTACTTTTCTTTTTTCAGACAAGCACTTTTCTCCTCTCTTCAATTTGAATCGATATTACCAATCATTAATGGAATTTTCAGCAGCAACCATACTGGAAATAATCAGCTGACATCCAAGGTAGGGCGCACTTTTCGCCACTGTCAAACAAAATTAATCACAAGCTTCCAGCATGCTGAGCAGAAGTGGCTTGGGTGCCATCAGATGAGGCGTTTCGATGGCCTGGCAGCCGTGGGTGACCAGCAGGAGAGCCAAGCTGTTTTCAGAAAACACTGCAATGGGTTTCTGTATCTTGCTTTCTTTTCTTTCTTCTTTTAAATTCCTAAGGGAGACTCTCCTGGCAATGCATCCAGGAGATTTTCTTATATAGAAACAAGGAAGTACGGTGTTTGAAAAGCCAGCTGGAGGAAAGAATGCTATTCTCTTTGCTTTCTTCTACCTCTGCCTTACAGTCTTCTACAAAGCACCAGGGGGATGATTTAAACAATTCAGGCCGAGTCCTAGTTTCACCAGAATTACACAAATGACCCAGGTATATTGGGTTGCCCTGACTATATTATCCAGATATATCTGTTCTAGTATTCTTCAATATCATTTAGTAGAGATCTAAATTGTATATGTTCAATTAATAATGAGTTCATTTACTCATTATACTAAAAAGAAATTAACTGAGCAACATTTATGAGCCAAGTTGTGCAAAACTGCAATAATCAAAGGATGTAGTGGAGAAAATGGGCAGGTCTATAAACAATACTATTCAACTGTCATAAATTCTATAATAGGGTTTGAATAGAGAAACTAGTATTTTAAATTAAGCATCCAGAAATAATCTAAGCCTAAGCTTTAGGAGCTAGAAAGGAAGGACAGCAAAAAAAAAATTTTTTTGAAGTAAAAAGCCTTTAAAGAAAATAGAAATTACAATCAAAGCTATCATGGTAATTTCTCAGAGTTTGGTTGAGTTGAATAAGGCAATGTTTTGGCCACCTGATGCAAACAGCTGACTCAATACAAAAGACTCTGATGTTGGAAAGACTGAAGACAGATGGAAAAGGGGGCAGCAGAGGATGAGACAGTTGGATAGCATCACTGATTCAGTGGATATGAACTTGGACAAACTCTGGGAAATGGTGAAGGACAGGGAAGACTGGCATGCTGAGCTGGACACAATTTGGTGACTAAACAACACCCTTGCCTAAACAATTACCACAACTTCCCTATACAGCTAGTAACTCCACTCCCACTGCCAATACCTCTAAAAAAGATTCTTCTAAATTTCAGACTACCTCATACTTACTTTACTTGGATGTCACCAAGACCAGTCTAGCAAGAAGACTGACATCTGAATACCTGGATATACTGCCACTTAAACTCGAACATTCAAGACACAGTTTTCCCCCTAAAAATACAATTATCTATGTTGTTTGAGTTTGCTTCTTAAATGACTCCATAAAAATCTACCTCTCATCTCTCCCTGCTGGAGATGCCCTGGACAGAGGATCTGTTTCAGTTCAATTCAGTTTAGTTGCTCAGTCGTGTCCATTTATTTGTGACCCCGTGGACTACAGCACACCAGGCTTCCCTGTCCATCACCAACTCCCAGAGCTTGCTCAAACTCATGTCCATTGAGTTGGTGATGCCATCCAATCTCATCCTCTGTCATCACCTTCTCCTCCTGCCTTCAGTCTTTCCCAGCATCAGGGTCTTTTCCAATGAGCCAGTTTTTACACATCAGGTAGCTAAAGTATTAGAGTTTCAGCTTCAGCATCAGTCTTTCCAATGAATGTTCAGGACTGATTTCCTTTAGGATGGGCTGGTTGGATCTCCTTGCAGTCCAAGGGACTCTCAAGAGTCTTCTCCAGCATCACAGTTCAAAAGGATTAATTCTTTGGAGCTCAGCTTTCTTTACAGTCCAACTCTCATATCCATACATGACTACTGGAAAAATCACAGCTTTGACTAGACGGACCTTTATTGGCAAAGTAATGTCTCTACTTTTTAGTATGTTGTCTAGGTTGACAATAATTTTTCTTCCAAGGAGCAAGCATCTTTTAATTTCATGGCTGCAGTCACCATCTTCAGTGATTTTGGAGCCTGAAAAAATAAAGTCTGTCACTTTTTCCATTGTTTCCCCATCTATATGCCATAAAGTGATGGGACCAGATGCTATGATCTTCGATTTTTGAATGCTGAGTTTTAAGACAGCCTTTTCACTCTCCTCTTTCATTTTCATCAAGAGGCTCTTCAGTTCCTCTTCACTTTCTGCCATAAGGGTGGTATCATCTGAAGTTACTGATATTTCTCCCAGCAATCTTGATTCCAGCTTGTGCTTCATCCAGTCCAGCATTTCACATGATGTACTCTGCATATAAAAACAGGGTGACAATATATAGCCTTGATGTACTCCTTTCCTAATTTGGAACCAGTCTGTTGTTCCATGTCCGGTTCTAACTGTTGCTTCTTGACCTGAATACAGATTTCTCAGGAGGCATGTAAGGCGGTCTGATATTCCCATCCCTTTAAGAATTTTCCACAGTTTGTTGTGATCCACACAGTCAAAGGCTTTGATGTAATCAATAAAGCAAAAGTAGATATTTTCCTGGAATTCTCTTGCTTTTTTGATGATCCAATAGATGTTGGCAATTTGATCTCTGGTTCTTCTGCCTTTTCTAAATCCAGCTTGAACATCTGGAAGTTCATGGTTCATGTAATTTTGAAGCCTGGCTTGGAGAATTTTGAGCATTACTTCACTAGTGTGTGAGATGAGTGCAACTGTGTGATAGTTTGAGCATTCTTTGGCATTGCCTTTCTTTGGGATTAGAATGAAAACTGACCTTTTCCAGTCCTGTGGCCAATGCTGAGTCTTCCAAATTTGCTGATATATTGAGTGCAGCACTTTCACAATATCATCTTTTAGGATTTGAAATAGCTCAACTGTAATTCTATCACCTCTACTAGCTTTGTTCATAGTGATGCTTCCTAAGGCCCACTTGACTTCACAATCCAGGATGTCTGGCTCTAGGTGAGTGATCACACCATGTGTGTCATGAAGATGTTTTCTGTACAGTTCTTCTCTGTATTGTTGCCACTTCTTAATATCTTCTGCTTCTGTTAGGTTCATACCATTTGTCCTTTATTGTGCCCATCTTTGCATGAAATGTTCCCTTGGTATCTCTAATTTTCTAGTCTTTCCCATTCTATTGTTTTCCTCTATTTCTTTGCATTGATCTCTGAGGAAGGCGTTCTTATCTCTCCTTGCTATTCTTTTAACTCTGCATTCAAATGGGTATATCTTTCCTTCTCTGCCTTTAGCTTCTTCTCTTTTCTCAGCTATTTGTAAGGCCTCCTCAGACAACCATTTTGCAGCACCTTTTCTTGGGGATGGTCTTGATCACTGCCTCCTGTACAATGTCACAAAACTCCATCCATAGTTCTTCAGGCACTCTATCAGATCTAATCCCTTGAATCTATTTCTCACTTCCACTGTATAATTGTAAGGGATTTGATTTAGGTCTTACCTGAGTGGTCTAGTGGTTTTACCTACTTTCTTCAATTTAAGTCTGAATTTGGCAATAAGAAGCTCATGATCTGAGCCACAGTGAGCTCCTGATCTTGTTTTTGCTGACTGTATAGAGCTTCTCCATCTTTGGCTGCAAAGAATATAATCAATCTGATTTCGGCATTGACCATCTGGTGATGTCCATGTGTAGAGTCTTCTCTTGTGTTGTTGGAAGAGGGCGTTCGCTATGACCAGTGCATTCTCTTAACAAAACTCTGTTAGCCTTTGCCCTGCTTCATTTTATACTCCAAGGCCAAATTTGTCTGTTACTCCAGGTATCTCTTGACTTTTTACTTTTGCATTCCAGTCCCCTATGATGAAAAGGACATCTTTTTTGGGTGTTAGTTCTAGAAGGTCTTATGGGTCTTGAAGACCTATAGAACCATTCAACTTCAGCTTCTTCAGCATTACTGGTTGTGGCATAGACTTGGATCACTGTGATAATGAATGGTTTGCCTTGGAAATGAAGAGATCATTTTGTCATTTTTAGACTGCAACTAAGTACTGCATTTTGGACTCTTTTGTTGACTATGAGGGCTACACCATTTCTTGTAAGGCATTCTTGCCCACAGTTGTAGATACAATTATCATCTGAATTAAATTTGCCCATTTTGGTCCATTTTAGTTCACTGATTCCTAAAATGTCAACGTTCACTCTTACCATCTCCTCTCTGACTGCTTCTAATTTACTGTGATTCATGGACCAGGTTCCTATGCAACATTGCTCTTTGCAGTATTGGACTTTACTTCATCACCAGTCAAATCCACACCTGGGCATTGTTTCTGCTTTGGCTCCATCTCTCCATTCTTCCTGGAGTTATTTCTCCACTCTTCTCCAGTAGAATATTGGGCACCTACAGACCTGGGGAGTTCATCTTTCAGTATCATATCTTTTTGCCTTTTCATACTGTTCATGTGGTTCTCAAGCCAAGAATACTGAAGCAGTTTGCCATTCCCTTCTCCAGTGGAACACGTTTTGTCATTACTCTCCACCATGACCCGTCTATCTTGGGTGACCCTACACGGCATGTTCATAGAGAATTTGGTATGAGCATATAAATGTTATTACAGAAGCTGTGTTTTATTGGCCTTCTTTCCCATACCAAGTAGCCCTTAGGTTATCATGAAGCCAAAGGACACTCCTACTTACATTAATAGGACAATGATAGAAGTGTTGGTAAGAGTAGAGAGGTTAGTTTGTAAATGCCTCCTCAAGGTACTTGTCTTTCTGGCTGATGTCTGGCTGTATGGAGCAGATTTTATTAAAAAGAGAGAAAGGCAAGGCTGTTCCACAGTCTAAGCCTAGACCAGATTACAAAGCTATCACGGCAACAAAAGGGCTTCCCTGGTGGCTCAGCAGTAAAGAATTCACCTGCAGTGCAGGAGACACAGGTTCAACCCCTGAGTCAAGAAGATGCCCTGGAGGAAGAAATGGCAACCCACTCCAATATTCTTGCCTAGGAAATCCCATGGACAGACGAGCCTGGCAGGCTACAGTCCACAGCGTCGCACAAGAGTCAGACACCACTTAGCAACTAAACAGCAAGAGCAATAAAAAGGAAGCAATGAATTCTACCGGGGTATGGGTAGTGAGTAGGGAAGAGTAAGCATGTTAGTCAATCAAGGAATGAGGAAGCTTGGTTAAGGAGAAGGTGGATTTAAGTCTGGGAAGAGTTTTGGTGTTTCGTGTTTTTTTTGCCAACCAAGGTAAGTAGTCCAGGTAAGGTACAGGTACGAAATACGTGGAGATGTTCACAAAGTGATGCCTGATCCCTCAGTTTGAGTAGAGGATGGTATTGTACATTTCTATACCACGGTTTAAAAATACGTAGCATGGCCTTCATTGAAATGAACCGTAAGCGCTGTCTGTAATCTAGCCTTCCATCCTATCTGCTGACTGACGTTGGAAACCACGCTGTTATATCCGCCATTCCTTGTCACTAATCCGAGTGAAAAGACATCAGGCCTAAGCTTCTGTCACCTCCTATTTCATTTAGGCTTGTTTTTAAATAAATGTGAGGTAATTAAGACAAGAACAGTATATATTAGAAGCAGTCATTATTTTAGAACTATGCGATGATTGTCATCTCAATTTAAAATGAACTTAATCTTATTCTTGAGGCTTTCTCCTGTCTGTTACTTCTTTCTAAAGAAATCTAACTAGACATTCTTGCTCAAAACTTCTCTGGGGTGTGACGGTGTCCTTTATCTACCACCATTACAGTCATCAAGACTGGATACTGTGATCGATACTAAGGGTTTACTAAGCAAGTAAATAAAAGCATTTCAAATGTCCCAAGGGTTTATTGTCTTACACAGAAAAGAGCAGAATGGGATGTTAATGACATATGCCATAAATTAATTTAATTAGTATTTAAGTGTTTTCAAAAGAGTCAGTGCCTTCAATGGCAACAGCAAGTAAAGTCAGGAAAGTCACACAGGGGAATGAGGCCACTGGATCGCCTTTCAAGGAAATGTACAATCTCCCTGAGCAGGAATGGTTGCTGCCCAAGAAAATAAGCACTGGGTGACTCCAGAAGTGTAGTGGCAGACTCACAGGGCGAATATTCCATCTTTCAGACAAGTGCAGTGATTTTTCAAATACACCTTGAATTTCCAGGAAATTCAAGCTAAGTGCATTTTTGCTGGAATTCAAACTGAGTCACTAACTTCAGTTGAAATCAGAAGAAAAAATTCAAACATGGGACAACGCCATTTGTACTGATTATTTTCAGAGTAGAAGATGCCAAGAAATTATGTGTGTGGAGAATCGCCATTACACTTCACATTAAGACCCACAGTTTCATGAACTTTAATGATAAAGTGACAATGTTGGTATTTTAGGAATAGAACTCAGTAGAGGACAAAGGAAAGCTGATCAGCATTGTCTAGAAGAGAAAGCATTCCACAACCAGAGAAATGAATACTAGAGGCTACGTTTTTAATTTGGAGAGTATAATACATATTCTCTCTGAGCAGAAATGCATGGAGAGGAGAATTTAGGGACCAGTTCCCCACAGTGTTCTCCCAGAATGAGAAACAAAATAGACAAGTGGTGTAAAGACTGACACGTGGCTGAAACTCCGGTTGACTGGACATCCAACTGGGCTTGGGATAAAATGGGTTAGAGTATTCTGGTCAAGTGTCAACACGGAGGTAGATAATTCATTTAAAGCATGATATAAAGCTCTAAAGCCCCCTTGCCGAGAAAACAAGATGAAAGGGAGGGGGAGATTAAGAGAGTCAAGCAGAAGATGGCACTTTGGCAGCAGCTCTGCTGTAGAACAGTCACACATCCTTGAGGAAGGCCAGAGAAGGAAACACGAATAGGGACTGTGGTCAAGGTAAAAGTGATGAGCTACAGAGACACCTTGGCTATTTAGCATAAGAAGAGCAGAGAGTCACATGTGGCCCCCAAGGTTAAAGAGGAACAATACCCTTTAATGGAAAAGTTCAGCATACATCATGATGCAATAAAGAGATGAGCCGCTCTTTCCTTGTCCTATTTAATTTCACTCAGTAGCAAAATACTCAGTTTAAGATAACACATACAGTAGTTGTGCCAAAGGCCAAATGAATTATTTGACTTTTAAAAGACTGATAGCGGGACTTTCCTGGTGGTCCAGTGGTTAAGACTCTGTGCTTCCGCTGCCTGGGGCGAGGGCTGGATTACCGGCCAGGGAAGTAACATCCCACAGGTGGCAGAGAGCAGCAAAAAATTGGGGGGGCGGCGGGGGGGTGTTGTAGGGAAAGCTGACTGCAGTAGGGAAGTCTCATGAACGTTCATGGATCTTCTTGGGTTGCATTATCCCTTCTTTTACTAAGTACCCTTTCTCGTCTCCCCACTCCCCCCACCCAGCCCAGCCCCCAGCTTCTGCTAATCGGCCACTGCATCTTGTGCTGGAGACCTGGACGCTGGCCTGCTCTAATTTGGCTCATTTGATGGCCTGTGCCAATAAATACTACCATTCTGCTCTCCAGGTGGCAAGGTTGTTTTACAACAAACTGCCGGCTAATTAGGGCATAAATGTTCTTTTCCTCCCTTCTCCCTGACCTTGCTGGTTACAAGCCCAGAGACAAAGCTCCCTCCTTGTTCTGCAACGTCCCCTGCAAAGTGTCCACATCACCTATGCCTTCCAGGACTCTGGTCTTCATTTCTAACTTTCCTCATCTGTTGAGTCTGACAGCCCTGACCTGATTTTATATCTTTTTAGTGTTTCCCTAAATCTAGACTGCTACTTTATTATTTATTTATTATACAATTGCCTATGTTTCGGGACTCTCAGCCATGTTATCATTCTCTTGGTAACAAGTATACAGTCACATGAGTCATTTTGGATCATTCTCATGATTCTCTGTGTGTGCTTAGTCACTCAGTTGTGTTTGACTCTTTGGGGCCCCACGTACTGTAGCCTGCCAGGCTCCTCTGTCCATGGGGATTCTCCACGTAAGAAGACTGGAGTCAGTTGCCATGCCCTCCTCCAGGGGATCTTCCCAACCCAGGGATCAACCCAGGTCTGCCCCATTGCAGGCAGAGTCTTCATCATCTGAGCTAACAGGGAAGTCTAAGAACACCGAAGTGGGTAGCTTATCCCTTCTTATCCCAGGAATAGAACCAGGGTCTCCTGTATTGTAGGATTCTTTACCAGCTGAGCTACCCAGGAAGCCCACAGATCTTCATCTGATATCAAACTCTAATCTGAAATCTGGAAAATCATGCAGGTGTCCCTGTAGGCACTTTTCTATTCCTTTACTAAAATGGCGTAATTTTATTTGCTTTTCATCATATATCATCAAGTTACAATTTTCCAACACATTTAAGGGATGCCTGTTTGTATAACATTCATAAGACACAAACTGGTGGAAGCAAACAGGGTAACACAAGTTTAAAGGACTTCCAGAGATCTCTAATTTGCAAATTATTTTAAAATAACAAGGTAAATATTCTTATAATAGTTTCTGTCATCACTTATATGCAAAACATCCAGTATATACATAACTAATTGCCTCAATTTTGCATATCTTTACAATTCTTTCATTGTATAGGAGAAATTCACTCACAAAGGCAGGAATAGCTTAAAGATTTTTATCTGGTATTCACAGGCAATTATTAGCAGATTTGTTTTTCTGCAAAGATGTAGCTATAAAGTTCAGGTCTTTCCACACTCAGGAGAAAACTGAAGAAAAAATAAAATATCATAGAGATGATTTGAATTTCTTTGGGAATAGTTGCCCAAATGAACTTTTAAAAAACTCTTTATATGAAGTATGTATTAGTTTCAGGTGTACAACAAAGTGATTCAGCTATACATATATGTGTATCTATTCTTTTAAAATTTATTTTCCCATTTAGCTTGTTACATAATATTGAGCAGTGATTGCTATGCTATACTGGTGGCTCAGATGGTAAAGAATCTACCTGCAATGTGGGAGACCTAGGTTCATCCCTGGATCACGAAGATGCCCTGGAGAAGGAAATGGCAACCCACTCTAGTATTCTTGCCTGCAGAATCCCATGGACAGAGGAGGCTGGCAGGCTATGGTCCATGGGGTCACAAAAAGTCGGACATGACTGAGCGACTAAGCACACCTATGCTATACGGTAGGTCCTTGTTGGTTATCAATTTTTTTAATGTACTTATTTTTAATTGGAGGATAACTGCTTTGCAATGTTATGTTGGTTTCATGTTCATTAACATGAATCAGCCATAAGTATATATACATTCCCTCCCTCTTGAACCTCCCCAAATGATCTTTAGTGATCTCTTTAGTTTGGGAATAACCAGCTAAACAATCTACTTAATGCTCCAATGATACAGCATGCTTAGAAAATCAACTGGCATCACCTAGTGGCCCCAAAGACACAATGACTGTGTGATCAATGGACAAGAGAATGAGCTTGGTGCACCTAACCAAGGAGAAACGAGATCAGTTAGCATTTTCACTATAAGCCATGCAGCCTGGGTGGAAAACCAGGTAACCTCAGATTCACGGTTTGGCCTGGCATTATCACACCTGGAGACAAAGATGAGCATGTGCTCTTTCCCAGCTCCCCTGGGAGCTCTCTATCTCCTCTTGTCTCTATCCTGAGAATCTCTTTCTTAGCCTTTATCCTGAGAATCTCTTTCTTAGCCTTTCCTGTAACTACAAATGTCACTCCAAGATTCCATCCTCCAACTATGAGTGATTTCATTACTTCTCATGATTTCAATCTCACCATGCTGATGGATCTTAAACTTACACCTATCCAGATCTTTCCCCCAAGTATCACACTTCAAATGTTTGCTGGATTTTTCCCTCAGCATATCCTACAGAAACTACAAGCCCTACTGGTGAAAATCAGGACCCAACACCTTTCCCTCTGAATCTGCTCCTCCTGTGCTATTTACCATGTCAGTTGTTAGCCATACCAGCCACCAAATCACCGAAACTGGACACCAAGGAGTCATTTTGACTCTTGTTTTTCCCTTAATCCAACCCACCACTATCCACAGTCAGATTCATATAAGTTTATCTGTCCCTTTCTCTCCACAACTACCACTATGACATCTCAGTTTATTCCCATATCACATTTCCCAAGCTTTATTGCTTCCTAAATAAATTCTCCCTGTACCTTGGAGGAGGAAATGGCAGCCCACTCCAGTCTTCTTCCCTGAGAAACCCCATGGACAGATTTACAGGCAGTACCCCGGCAGGCTACAGTCCATGGGGTCTCAAAGAGTCGGACACAATAGAGCATGCACGCAGGCACAATTTCCAGTTCAGTCTCCAGAGTGATGGAAAAACTAAATCTGGTCACATCACCTCATTGCTTAAAGCCTTTTAAAGTCTCCCCTTTAGCTACACAACATACAGTCCAAGCTCATCACCATGAGGCGCAACAGCTTTCCTTTTGCCCATATCTTCAGCCTCATTTATCACATGCCCTACTTACTTCCCACTTTATAATCTAGCAAAAGAAAACTTACGTGATGTTCATTATTGCCAAGTCTTCCTCTAAGCACTTTACATATATTAACTCACTAATTCTCACAGAAACCCTAGTAAGCAAGTTCTATAATTATCTCCATTTCTACAGATGAGGAAAGTAAGACACAGAGAAGCTAAATTGCTCATCCAAACTTACATACCTCACACACAGCAGAGCACCTGTCCCATTGCAGACTCTGACTTCTGCCCCATTCTGCGCTTCTTCTCCAGGTGAGCTGGCCTATTTTCACTTCTCCATGACACGAATCATGCTCTAACTTCTGTCGGAAACGCTTCTGCTGCACCTGTGCCCGGGCCACTCCCACTCATCCTCCAGAGCTCAGCTCAGTCACCATCACTTGCACGAGTTTTGCCTGGCCTTTCTGTGCTCTTGCACTAGACTATGCACACTTGCAGCGTATCAGTTATCATCTAAGAATCAGCTATTACGTGAGGGAGACACATTCTTGGGCTTCAAGGAATTAGTATTCTTTATTTTGCACCATATAGTATCCAGAGGCCAGAGAAGGCGATGGCACCCCACTCCAGTACTCTTGCCTGGAAAATCCCATGGATGGCAGAGCCTAGAAGGCTGCAGCCCATGGGGTCTCGAAAAGTCGGACAACTGAGCGACTTCACTTTCCCTTTTCACTTTCATGCATTGGAGAAGGAAATGGCAACCCACTCCAGTGTTCTTGCCTGGAGAAACCCAGGGATGGGGGAGCCTGGTGGGCTGCCGTCTCTGGGGTCGCCCAGAGTCGGACACGACTGAAGCGACTTAGCAGCAGCAGCAGCAGTGTCCAGAGGCATTCAATAAATGCGTGTTGAGTGAAGGATTAATAGTACCTGGATAAATAAAGAGCACCCTGCAACAGTAACCAAGAGCCTTTCCTAATAAGAGTAGTACAGCCACAAAAATGTCAACACTCACAGAATGAATCTATTAGCCCCTGCAGAAGGCTTACAAGAACCATAAGGCGCACGTGTGTGTGTACGTGTGTGTGTGTGTTGGGAGGTGGGGGAGGACAACATGAATCAAAGTTGGAAGAGATTAAAAACTGAAGCTGCATGTCCTCAGTCCTCGACCAATGGGGTAGAGATATAAACTCCCATTTTATTCCCTCTACTCAGGTATAAAGCGATAGAAAGTCTTCTCATTCCCATTATTTCTTAACAGTCTTATTTATAAACTTTGCGTAATCCAAAATAAAATATTAAAGCTGCTTGATGGGCTCTTAGAAGTAACATTTTGGCAAGCTCTTCTAGCACGTCTACTGCATCGTGGGTTTGTAGTCACAGTAAGTCAATATATGTTGTTTGCTGTTGTTTAGTTGCTAACGCATGTCCAACTTTTGCAGCCCTAGAGAATGTAGCCCACCAGGCTCCTCTGTCCATGGGATTTCCCAGGCAAGAGTACTGGAGTGAGTTGCCGTTTCCTTCTCCAGGAGATCTTCCTGAACCAGGGATCGAATCTGCATCAGCTGCATTGGCAAATGGGTTCCTTACCACTGAGTTACCAAGGAAACTCAATATATACTTCCAGATAAAATTTAAAGTTTACACTTAAACACTAGATGCTTAAAAGAACATCAGAGAATGGAATATTAAATAATACTTCACCAACATCTGATATTAACTGTTGACTGGGAATAATACAAGCATTTAGGTGTTATAAAAATCTATCTTGAATTCGGTGAGCCTGGCAAGAACAGAGGCAGGATGTACTCCACTGGGGATACAGAGAAGTAGAGCGGATGGCTCGACTAAGGAGGGGAAATGTACGCTGAAGTTTGAAGGTGGAGTTGGGACAGAAAAAGATCTTGTGAACTGTGGGTTGTTATAATGTAGAGTGTGCACAACAGATCTTACAGTCTAATAATTTAGAATAAGTGCAAGAGTAATTGATTTTTAAAAATTGAAGCTATTAATACACAGTCTGTTAAGTAAAACTAAGTCCCTTTATAAGATGGATGTATGTCAATGGTTCAACAAATCCATATACAGTTTCCTAATAATGTTTTGATTCCAGCTACCTTTTTAGTTTGTTTTTAAAGTTCTAATTTTTAAAGGCCTTAAAGTATTATAAAATATATACCTGAACCCAGTGGACGCAAAAGTAGTGACTCCAGGAGAGTAGCCCCCTCTGTCACATATCCCAGCTGAAAGACTGCCCTAGATTAACAGCACTAGTATAACAAGTTCCCATGAAGCATCTGAATACTAAATATCAAGAAATTCGTTTTTGCATAATAACCCTGCAGAGGAAAACTTAGCACATCACTTGGCATTAGAAACATGGCTTGTCCTGTCAGCTGACCTAAGTCTCCTCTATAAGCATATAAGGGGCCTTTGTGAAGTTTTACCTTGCTCAAATCAAAACTTTTTATTCTTCTCATTACTAGGCTCTGATTCCTATTTAAGATGACCCCTAAGCAATAGAAAGATCACTGTCTAGGAGTCAGGAGACGTGAAGTCTAGGCCCATGTCTGCCATTAATGACTTATGATTGTGGCCAACATATCTGATTTCTCTGCATCTTAGTTTCCTCATATAAAATAAGGCATTTGGATTCAGAAATTTTAAGTTAATTTCAGCTCCATTTTAAGCTACTTGGAGCCCTAACGTTTATACTCTCAAAGAAATTAGTAAGAATCACACAGTAAAGTCACTTGGATGCATACACATTAACACACATATTCATACACACAAGAGAGTGAGAGACACTAAGCATTCATAAATATATTGGTTTTGCAATAATAAAAAATGTTACCTTTTATCCTGTGTATTATACACATAGGATAGGTACTATGGATATTTGAGAGGTATTACATTTGTTTAAATTTCAATTCTAAAATTATTTATTTGTTAGAGCTTCTACAGATACACAAAAAATGAATGGCAATTTATGATTTAAACCATAAATAAAAGATTGCTTACTTCTCAAAGAATCATACAAGGTCATATTGTTCACAATAGTCTGGATATTCTTAAAAAAAAAAAAAAATGGGGTAACAGGGGGCTTCTGGCATGAGAAAAACAAAAGGTGGCTCTGTGCCACAGTGGAGAGTAGAGTCCTCCTGGCTAATCCTGGCTAAATCCTGACTGGCACGCCTGCTGTAATGTATGTACTCACTGAACAATTGGCACCTGCATATGGGAAACACGATTAAAGCAGGCACAAAATCCTATCATCCTGATAAGCCCCAAGGAGTATTGTTGAGGGAGCTTAATCCACAAAGAGAGATGATGAGGCAAGTGGAAGGGATCTTTTTTTTTTAACTGTTAGATTTGCAGTGAATTGCATTTATGTCATATCAAACACTAAAGGGTTTCAAATTCATAAAGAATTGAGTAAAAATTTCTCAAAAAGTAAGTCATATATATATACATCTTTAATACCTAAAAGCAATACAATTTAAACTGGAGCACGGTGCTAAAAGTTCCAAAAATGACTTTCAACAGAAGGAAAGTCATTTGCACATATCTACTGGGAAAAAAAAATAAAAATTTTTGTGTGTCTTTTTAAAAAATCAATTTCAGTTTAATGTTTTAGGTCAACCCCAAAATAAAACATTGTATGAGTGACTTTATTAGTGGTGAGTTTTCCATAAATGAAGTGCCATTTGAGCCATCAAATGAAATACAGAAGCAGAAACGTATCTTTCCCTTTGCAACCTAAATAAATTCTAATGAGTTTAGTTGAAAATTAGTATAATCTCTACTCAAAATAGACCAGAGGTTTAGTTTTCAGCCTTACTTTTACATTTGTATTGAGTTTGGTTTCATAATTTTAAAAAGTAGAAATATTTTATTATGAGACAAAATATCATTTTCCATAATTCAATTATTTGATTTTCACATGTACATTAATTTTTAAGAATTTTTAAAATTAAAACACAAAAACAACTACTGCCAGCAAATGAAAATAATCTCTAATAAGTATCATAGATGTAGATTACTATTTACCAGTTTATCTGGTCTTCCATCTTCTCCCAACTGAGAAAGTGGCCACATAAAAATGGTCTTTTTATTGTGACAAAAAGCAATTCTTTTTACAATGGAGATTGACATCTGCCCCATTAAAGAAATACAAACTTTGACTAGACATATAGTGAAAGTGAACTCAAGAACTACAATGTATTTTCTGAGAGAAAATACTGAAATCCCTCTTTCTCTGAATTTATTTTAATAATGACTGTAAAAGATATTATCTTACCTGCAATGTTGGCTGCAGGTATGATTTTACTAAATGATAATCCAGTACTATAACTTACAAAAGGGAGCAAATTTTATGGTCTCTTTTTGCTATTATTTGGCAATATCCAAATATTTGTTATATATATACATATATATATAAATACATGCTCACATCTATTGGATATATTTTTAATAAATATCATACTCAATTTCAAAATTTTGATTCAAGTAGATAATACACTACAGAACTTGAATTTTGGTCACCTATAATACAGACCAATACAAAAATAAAGAAATATATAAATACATAAAGAAAGCTGAGGACCAAAGAACTGATGCTTTTCAACTGAGTTGCTGGAGAAGATTCTTGAGAGTCCCTTGGACTGCAAGGAGATCCAACCAGTCCATCCTAAAGGAAATCAGTCCTGAATATTCATTGAAAGGATTGATGCTGAAGCTGAAACTCCAACACTTTGGCCACCTGATGTGAAGAGCTGACTCATTTGAAAAGATTCTGATGCTGGAAAGATTGAAGATGGGAGAAGGGGACGATAGAGGAGATGGTTGGATGGCATCACCGACTCAACAGTCATGAGTTTTGAGTGAATTCTGGGGGTTGGTGATGGACAGGGAGGCCTGGTGTGCTTCAGTCCATGAGGCTGCAAAGAGTCAGACCCAACTAAGTGACTGAACTGATAATACAGACATATCATTTTTTACCTAAATTGGTATAACCGCCTCATTTCTCAAGGTCATTTTCGGGTCAATAGACATAATTACTTTTCACTGTGGCACTAATCAAATTAGTTCTGTAGAAAGAAAAGGTAAAATATTAAATCTATTTTTAAATATCTCAGCTATACAGTTTTGAAATTACTGGTTAAGTAATAGATGAATAAGTACTAGACAACTGCCATTGAGCAGACGCAGGGAATCATTTCCATACTGCAGAACATTCAGTATACAGAAAAATGTAGTCAGCCATATCTGCTTAAGTATCAATCACCCCCATGATGTAATTATTTGCATCAAAAAGATTCTAGGTGTTCCTTGTTGGGTCCCATATTCTCAGTTTATTGAATTCTGTTCACTTTTTCAGCTCAGTTCAGTTCAGTTCAGTCACTCAGTCGTGTCCGACTCTTTGCGACCCCATGAATCACAGCACGCTAGGCCTCCCTGTCCATCACCATCTCCCGGAGTTCACTCAGACTCACGTCCATTGAGTCGGCGATGCCATCCAGCCATCTCATCCTCAGTCGTCCTCTTTTCTTCCTGCCCCCAATCCCTCCCAGCATCAGAATCTTTTCCAATGAGTCAACTCTTTGCATGACGTGGCCAAAGTACTGGAGTTTCAGCTTTAGCATCATTCCTTCCAAAGAAATCCCAGGGCTGATCTCCCTCAGAATGGACTGGTTGGATCTCCTTGCAGTCCAAGGGACTCTCAGGAGTCTTCTCCAACCACAGTTCAAAAGCATCGATTCTTTGGCGCTCAGCTTTCTTCACAGTTCAACTCTCACATCCATACATGACCAGTGGAAGAACCATAGCCTTGACTAGACAGACCTTTGTTGGCAAAGTAATGTTTCTGCTTTTCAATATGCTATCTAGGTTGGTCATAACTTTTCTTCCAAGGAGCAAGCGTCTTTAATTTCGTGGCTGCAGTCACCATCTGCAGTGATTTTGGAGCCCCCAAAAATAAAGTCTGACACTGTTTCCACTGTTTCCCCATCTATTTCCCATGAAGTGATGGGACTGGATGCCATGATCTTAGCTTTCTAAATGTTGAGCTTTAAGCCAACTTTTTCACTCTCTTGTTTCACTTTCATCAAGAGGCTTTTTAGTTCCTCTTCAGTTTCTGCCATAAAGGTGGTGTCATCTGCATCTCATATAGTGTTAAATAATCTTTACTCAAAATAAAGTTCCTCTGGAGGTTAGAAAAAGGTACTATGAAAGGGTGATATGTATTCATATAGGAGTATACAAAGAGCTTGTAGCCAATAAAGAATATAACCAAATCTAAACTCATTGATCACCTTGAAATGAATGAGAAATCATTCCAAACAGTAAAAATTCCACAACACACACTAATGTTACTTTCTTTATTTTAAAGTGTTAAGGTGAGCTGTACATGATATTTGATAGGCCATCCCATGATAGTTTCCACATGATCTTGACTCCTGGGTTGGACCTTGAGACTGTTCACAGATCCTGACATACACAGATAAAAGTAGTCTAACCCACCATAAGAGGAAGGAAGACTTTTTGGACATTTGGAAATTCAATTTATTACTTCCAAATTAATAATCCGGTTGTAGGCAAGAATCTAAAATCTGCATATGGCAGAGCATTAGCTTTTTAGAATGAGGATAATTCATTACAGAAACTTTTTAGGGCAACAGCAATAACAAAGGTATTTCAAACATCCAGGCAAATGTGAGTTAGAATATGGTTATAACCTCTTTTTCAAATCAAAAGTTTCTAAGCCATTTCCAATAGTATCGTAGCTGAAACTCAGAATAATAAAAATGTGTATGTATGTGTGTATACAATTTTTTCCTAAACCCTTTGACATTGCTATCTAGGCAACCTATAAAAAGTTGATCTCCTAATATCATTTTTGAAAAGAAAAACTAATCTCTTGGCAAAGGAAAAAATCATTCCACTCTACTAATTGTCTTCACATGTAGATGAAGTATAAGTCAGATGTTACAATAAAAAAATAATCATCCCTTTATATTATTATCAGAAAGAAGCAATAAGGAAAGGACCTTCACTATCTCAGTGAACTCTGGCCAGTGATTCAGAAAATTGTTCCAAGAGTAGTTCTTTGTCTTACCAAGGTATTCTGTCAAAAGTAAAAGTACCCAAGTCACATGGACTTGTTGCTGTTACCTAAGAACTATCTTCACAAATCAGGCATGGAAGCCACTTGGGATTAGGCCATTTGGAAGAGTGTAGAAATGGACCTCCTACCCTCTCAAAAGGTCCAGGTTACTCCACGGCCAGGAGACAAATGCCTGATTGGCCCAGGTAACAGTGCGATCACTCCTACTGATTCTTTAACAACTGGAAAGAGGTCCCTGCTGTGTAATGAGATTATGGAACACATGATAGATTAGTGACCTTTCAAATTAGGACAAGCAACAGAAACTCACTAACAAATTCCTCCTGATACTGGAGAGGCTGTGTTAATAGTGTCAGTCATTTGACTAAAATAGCTGAAGCACAGATGGAAATACCAATGGATAAAAGCTTCATGCTTCAGTGTTCCAGGGCTAAAACTAAGAATTTACCTCTGGCTTGGATATTATGAACGCTTTTGAGAATTTTAGTCAACAACTACATAAAAAACATTTTCCTATTTGGATTTATATTTTTATTTTGAACTATTTTTGAAAAAAATCAATCAAAATAGCTTTTTAGATTCATTGGCCAATCAGTGAAGGCATATTGGTAACAATGGGTTTAGCACATAAAGAAACCTTTATCTCTTTCATTCTTGGGTCCTGTCTTAATTATTTAAACTGTTCTATCAGCATATGAGGGGGTTTTGGGGATGGGTAAAATGGTAGGTTTGACCTGGGGTTACATCTGGGATAGCTACACAGATTCAATCTTGGAAGTTTTCAATCCATTTAGATCAATTTTGTCATCTTTACTATGAAGATTATATGGTCACCCACTCATTGAATAACTGTGAAGAGAACATTAATCTATGCAGAACTCAGCACAATGGCTAGCACCTAATACTAAGATAAGCTCTCAGTACTTTTAATTATTCCTTTTTATTTATTCTTGTAAAATGTTGTTACAATGAGGTGAACTATTTTTCTTAATGAATATTTTTTTCTATTATTAAATTGCTCAGTTTATTGGAAAAAGCATAATTTATTCAAACAAGCATAATTGATTTAGGCAAACATAAGTCACAGAGGACTTACTCCTCATGTGGATCCTCTACAAAAGAGAACATTTTTATTGAAGAGAAAGATAAGTAATTAGGGAGGAATACTGATACATAAATGTTTCAACATTATATCCATTTCTTAAAGTGTATATGTTGACTAATGGATTTGGATTTACACATATCTAGCAGTATTCTCCTTCTCTGCCTCCCTTCAATCAACTACTCTTTAAGGTTAAGAATGAAGTCCAAGGTTTGAGCTACAGAGAATTGGTCTATATGGAATATAGTGGCTAGACTAGCGCTATGCCCTAAATAGCTGAGCAGTTCAAACCAAAACCCAGTCACTATTAATCCTACAACCCCAGTGTCATTATTGCCGTTGTTTAGTCGCCCAGTCATGTCTGACTCTTTGCAGCCCCATGGACTGCAGCACACCAAGCCTCCCCATCTCCCAGAGTTTGCCCAAATTCATGTTCATTGCATCGGTGATGCTATTCATCCATCTCATCCTCCAATGCCCTCTTCTCCTTCTACCCTTGATCTTTCCCAGCACCAGGGACTTTTCCAATGAGTCATCTGTTCGCATCAGATGATCAAAATACTGCAGCTTCAGCTTCAGCATCAGTCCTTCCAGTGAATATTCAGGGTTGGTCTCCTTTAAGATTGACAGGTTTGATCTCTTTGCTGTCCAAGGGACTTTCAGGAGTCTTCTCCAGCACCACAGTTTGAAGGCATAGATTCTTTGGTGTTCTGCATTCTTTATGGTCCAGCTCTCAAAACCGACGTGACCACTGGAAAGACCATAGCCTTGACGATACAGACCTTTGTCGGCAGAGTAATGTCTCTGCTTTTCAACACACTGTCGAGGTTTGTCATCACTTTACTGCCAAGAAGCAGTTGTCTTCTGATTTCAAGGCTGCAGTCACCATCCGCAGTGATTTGGGAACCCAAGAAGGGGAAATCTGTCTCTCCCACTATTTCTCCTTCTATTTGCCATGCAGTAATGGGGTCAGAGGCTACAATCTTAGTTTTTTTAATAGTTAGTCTTAAACTGGCTCCTTCACTCTCCTCCTTCACCCTTATCAGGAGGCTCTTCAGTTCCTCTTCACTTTCCGCCAGTAGAAGGGGATCATCTGCATATCTGAGGTTGTGGATGTTTCTCCCGCCTATGTTTATTCCAGGACTTCCCTGGTGGCTCAGAGGTTAAAGCGTCTGCCTCCAATGCGGGAGACCTGGGTTTGATCCCTGGGTCAGGAAGATCCCTGGAGAAGGAAATGGCAACCCACTCCAGTATTCTTGCTTGGAGAATCCCATGGACTGAGGAGCTTGGTGGGCTGCAGTCCACGGGGTCACAAAGAGTCGGACACGACTGAGTGACTTTACTTACTTACTGTGTTTATTCCAACCTGGCATTTTTCATGATGTGCTCAGTGTATAGATTAAATAAACAGGGTGATAGCAGACAGCCCTGTCGTACTCCTTTCTCAATTTTGAGCCAATCAGATGTTCCATACAGGGTTCTAACTGTTGCTTTTTGACCTGCATACAGGTTTCTCAGGAGACAGGTAAGATGGCCTGCTTTCCCATCTCTCTAAGAACTTTCCACAGTTTGTCATAATCTACACAGTCAAAGGCTTAAGCTCAGTATATGGGCTTATTCAGAGTCTTAGAACAGACTAATGTATTACTCACAAACATATTATTAATGTTACTTCAATATGGTTTTCAAAATAGTCTAAATTTATTAAAATAAATGGGTAATTTACATTAAGACTTTTCCTAATCACTACTAGAAATTGCAGGCTATGAGGAACTGTTGCCAGTTTTGGACTTCTCAACGTACAGATACAAAACTCTCCAAAAAGAATTTTACATATGTACTTTATTTTACCCCCATCATTTGTTTCGTTTTGTTCTGAATGTTGTCCTGGGAGAACCAAATCCCTTTGTTAGAACTAGAGGGTAAACTCTGTAATGTAGATTCTATTCTAATATCAGATTTACTTGTTCAAAATGAACAATTATAGTACCTTGAAACCCATACCAAAAGAAAAAAATTTGCTGTGCAGATAAACTCTAGTTGCAAATGTATTGTATCCTGCTGAATCTACAAACTCTCATGCATGTCTTCTGATACGGGTGAAAGAGGCCACAGGACATTCCCTCCATCCTTCTCCTTACCTGTACTACACAGGATAAAGCATCATCAGGGCAGAGCAGCGCCCTGACTTTCTATAGAGGATGGGAAGCTGACAATCATACTAAAAGTCATATTAGCTTTCTTCAGGAGATTCAGAAGAAACATCACAATCCTGAATATGACAAATCTGCCTCAACGCTGTCACAGGCACACTTCCCCAGTATAGGCTGTGTGACCCAGCAATCAACAGGTGTGTGGCATACAGCCACATCAAAGTCCTGGGACAGAGGAACAATTCATACAAACACACTATGATGATAGCCCTCTCATCTTCTTGCTGAGGCAGAACAGAATTGATTCCTACAGGCTATTTACAAAGTCTATTCTTTGGCCATTAAATACAAGCTTTGGAACAACTTTTCTACACAAATGATGATACATGATAAATCATGCTAAGCCTCAGTTGCATACACAATTGTTAACTGTACTATACTACTACAGTTCTTGACAACATATGTATACCAAATTCCTATGTAGCTCTTGTCTTTTGAATCTGACTGATTTAAGAGGGCACTGAAATGATTTATCGTGTCTTACATGGAAAATACTATACAACTGTAGCAAGTGAAACACATCTAACACAGATTTCACTGGATGTGAGTTAATGAAAGCAGATACTCAGACTCATTTTAATAAGCCAATAGGATGGATGGTTCTAACGGTATCTCTACATTACTGAATATAAAGTATCTGTACTTGTTCTAATTTGTTTTTTCTTCCTGATTTTCATTTTAGAATATTGGTTTTTCGCTCTGTTGCCACCTCTCTGTGTAATGATTACAACAGACAATGCGATAAAATAAGAGAAGAGGGCCTCTTGCCACCACACCCTCTTAAATCAGGGCAAATATTTAGAACACCTAGGAAAAGGAATCTTTAGGGATACACATTTTATGAAAAGAGAACTGAAATCCGGACACAGAAAATACCAGACTTCTCATACATAGTTCTCATAATGCTTTGCTTTTTTAAACCTTTCAATAATTTTTTCAAAAGTTAGAACACCCTCACCTAAACTGGTTCACTTTGCCAGAGATATTTGTTGCTAAAGATCAGCATGACAATAAATGATTACATTAAAATACTTATAAAAAGGTATCACTTCCTAGAACTTGGTGAAACATTCTAGAATGGTCCACGTTTCATTTTTAACTTCTTCAAACTTGCAAAATCCACACAGATCCTAACACTTATTTCTGTCTTCATAGTTTTACTTAGAAAATACTCCCTTACTTCTTCCTCTTCAAATCTTAAGTGTTCTTTGAAGTAGCTATTACTGTCCTTATTTTATGGCTAGAAAGTCCAAGGCAGCTAGAGGTAAAATAATGGGCCATGAGTCGGTCTGCCTGCCAGTGAAGATGGACAAGGACCAGGGGCAGAAACCTGTAGGCAGACCAGATAAGCGGGAACAAAGGAAAGTCATGAATTTCAGAATCAAAGGTCTGAAAAGACAACAGGACCTAGCTACGCGGTGAGAACTCAAAAGTATGCCAATACACAAAGCAGGCTAAGGCACAACGGATATAATAATAACCAAATAAGAAGAGCCATTTTCAGCTAATATGCAAAATCTCAGAAATTCCTGTATAAGTGTTCTAAGTAGTTACAGTCCTGAGTTAACGTATCAGTATCTCTTACGGTAAAGGCAGAGACTGATAATTCAGATAATTTATAAAAATGTTCTCAATGTTTATGTATTGGAATTTACTACTGACTACAGAAATAATGTATAAATATAAATATATATGGGGCAAGGCCTTCATAAATAAGTGACTAGAGATATATAAGAGAAGGACACAGTAAAATTCCCCAAAGAAAATGGATTCCAAAATGCAAGCCCAGAACTGACCAAGGCTCAGAGCATTAGGACACGACAGCGAGAGTTCACTCACAAAGTTTATAGCTGTGAGCTACCATCGATGTCCCAACAGTTTCTTAGTCTTTATTATTTTTTTATTTTTTATTTTTTGCTCTTTATTTATTTATTCATTTTTACTTTACAATACTGTACTGGTTTTGCCATACATTGACATGAATCCGTCACGGGTGTAACTTGAAACTATATGGCCAACGTTGCTCCATCTGATTGCCTGTGTTTCTTCATATTGAAGTATTCATCGAAATTCAAGGCTTAGGGCTATTGCTCATCCACTCATATGGCTTAGTGTTTTAACAAAATCACACTGATCTCCAGGCTCTTACAGAATTAATTTTGGGCAATGTACAACATAATAATTATTATCACCTAGGTTATACATGTTATTCATAATATTTCCCCAAATGGTTTATTTTTCAATAGAAATGTCTGCTCAAACCAGATTATAAACTCAAAGGAAGGGTATCAAGCATTGACTTTCAGTTTAGTTAATACCACATCAGTTATTGCAGGACTATACACCTAGCAAACCATTGTTGATTTAAAGGAACTGTCCTATGCATAAGGAAGAAACATCTAAATTAAGCTGAGTTAAACAAGTTGATTCTTAGAAATTGAAGCTCATTAAGTAAACGTTAGAAATCAAGGTCTTTGTCTTAATGAGCACAAACACAAATTAGTGGGTAGAAGATGATAGTTGTCTATGAGCTACCAGGAGGGAAAAAAAAAAGGTCTGGTAACTAAGTATAAGCTTACTCTCTAGATTTAGGTGTATCATTAACTAGAACATTTCTTACTGTCTCCTCTGGTGGCTCAGCGGTAAAGAATCTGCCTGCAATGCAGGAGACACGGGTTCAATCTTTGGGTCGAGAAGACCTCCCGGAGAAGGAAATGGCAACCCCCTCCAGTATTCTTGCCTTGAAAATCCCATGGAGAAAAGCCTGGTGGGCTACAGTCTATGGGGTCGCAAGAGTGAGACATGACTTAACGACTACACCACCACCACCAGCAGCTTTAAAAAATTCACCCTCCCTGAAGGGTTGGAAGGCATTAATGGATTTCAAAGAAAAAAAAGTGCCCTATCATATTTACTTGGTCTCAAGTATACCAGAGATTTTTTTCTATCAAAAAATTGTTTCACTTGGTAGCAATCCCAACGCTGACTTCCCAAAGTCAAAGGAAATTGAGATGGTAAATTTATTTGCTGTGATGAATCTGCTCAGTGCCAACTAAGATAAAAATAGTGATTTTGCTTCTGCTACTACAGAATGCAAGCAGGAAAGAAACACAACTGTAGACTCATTTATAATTTAGCATGTTCTAACAAATGCAGATTAAAGATCTTAATTCTATTTCAATATGCAATCACTTGTCTCTTTAGAAACTTTATCAAGAAGGAAAAAGAAACCTCAAACACTTCGTAAAAGAGTACATGAAGAACAGTCTTCTATAGAATAATTACTGAGAATATCACGCTAACAAAGTTCCTCAAAAGAATAATTAGAACTCACATTATAACAGTAGGATCAAGTTTTTAATGCTAGCTTAATTTAACACACCTAAACCATATCTGTTTACCTTTTTTTGTTGTTCCATTCATTTTTGTGGATTTTCAAAGTCCAGTACGTTGTCTGTGTAAACTGAAAGAAACATCTACACAAACATGCCACAAGATGTAATGGAAGCAAAATGGACAGGAAGAGAAGTCCAGCTTAGAAGAATATTTCAGAGAGTCAGGAAAAACATCCTCTTTACATATTATTTCCAGGGATTAGAGTGGGCATTTTGGAAACCGTGATCAACTGATGAAAGACAGGAAGTAACATTGGGGGAAAAAATCTGGAGGATATTTTAGCAGAAGATGAAACTATAGATAGCTTAGAAGCTTTGCTAGAGACACAGGAATAGCTTAGCATAGAATAACTTAGCATCTGGTTTGCATGGGAGAAATGGTTCAAAATATGTCACTTCTTGATTAGTGGGGGAAATGTCCATCATTTCTCCATCACCATCTCTATATGAAGCTTCTGAGTCTCTAGTTGCTAATCTACAAAACTGGGATAACAGTACTCCGATAGGAGTTATTGTGAAGATTAAATGATATGGTGTATGTGTAGCATTCAAGGTTCTAGACGTACAATAAGACTACAATAGGAGGAAAATGCTTTCTATTCTCTTGTATCAGTACTACTGATATTTAGACTTAAACAAATGTAATAGCCAAGAAGCAATTTAACATATCTAACTGAAATCAGAGATTCTTCTTTCTAAAAGAACTCAGCTTGCTGACCACATTCTAAAGCAATGGTTCTAAACTCCAGCACACATCAAAAAAAGTGGGATGCCTATCAAAACTCACCAAAAATGATTGAGCAGATCTAAAGCGGATCCTAAGAATTTTATTCTTTTAGTAGGTAACCCAGGTAATTCTGGTAGTTGTGGTCAGCAGACAGCACTTTACTTTAAAAAGCACATTTTAGGATTAATTTTCTAGTTATTGCATATGAAATTAGCAGTGGAAAAAAAATAAGTATCATGAAGGTGAGTCCAAAGAGATGGAAATGAGTGACAGATATAGAAAGAAAATCATGGAATATCAAGTTGCAAGGGATTTTTCCATCCACTAAAAATATTTCCATCATCTCTGGCAGATGGTCATTTTAAGTACCTTCACTGATGGGGAACTGCTGTGTCCAGCAACACACACTGTTTTGGATTATAAACTAATGTAAAATAAAGGGTAAATAATAAGTTTATGGAAAATTGAAGAAATGGGGTATTATTCTGGGAGAATTATACATTGAAGCCTTTCTAGTCCTGGTTGAACAAGATCAGGCACTAACTGAAATCAAAACTAATCTGACTGCCAGACAACTGCCAGATCCGACACCCAAACACTGCATCTGCTACCTGATTCCACTAAAAAAGTCATACTTGCTGTGGCTGCTATAAAAATAAACCTTTCACTAGGTTTGTCACTCATGTTTCAATGGTAGTATCGAAAATGGCAGTACTTCAATCATATGTCTGGCACTACTTTCATCTCTCCATTTAGGCAGTGGCAAGTAAAGAGCAATAAAATTATATGAAATCAAAATAATGTTGCAATGCTCATAAATACTCTCAAATAATGGTCCAGGTCAAAACTGTTTAAATGAATATAAGGTATATATAAAGCCATTTTATCTTACTATTCTGTTAAAAACAACAGTACACATTTATATTTTAACTTCATCTTTATATTCATTCCACCAAACAAGGAAAATAATTATAAAGCCAGTTAATTATCTACTTGTTTTAGAAGAACTCACCAAACCTAGCGGCTTCAGATGGCTCTGCCATATGTGATTGATGTCTGGGTATTTCCATTATCACTTATGCAAATTATCTAAGGCTCTTGAAGCCTCTTTCAGGGCAAATCCATTGTAATGTCATTGACACAGAACTGAAAAGTGTGGGATGCTGCACATGAATATGGTCTTGGATTATTTTCATCTAATCTGCCAAAATATTATCTGCGATAAGAAATTTTTATAGTTGGTTGGGATTTAGAACAGGCTAAACACTCACTCTGATACATCACATGTCAATGCTTCCTTTTCACTCAGGATACCAGGTGAGAATTACAGCATTTCCATATCCTCTTCTCCATTGAACCTCACTAGAACATCAACCCCAAATCTGTGCCTTAGCTAAGATTTACTGATATTTGTGTGAAATAATTGGGCCTTAAGGAAATTATTTTGATGGAGCATTAAATAAAAAAGTTTCTATGAATACTTTGGCAACAACACTATCTGATTTATTTTCTTTGGACACTAAGGAGCAGCCCATAATAAATACATCTGTCTCTCTCAAAAGTATCTTTGGGTACAAGCTTGAGAAAAAGCTATCACTGACATCCAGGAACTGGTCTGTTCCTATCAGCTTGACCTTGGTGTTCTGCTCTTGAACATAAATAATCTCACAGAGCATCCCATCATCAGACCAGGCCACTATGTGACCGTGATGGAGAGGGACAAAGATGACATCACTCTCTTATCATGTCTAAACACAGACAAAACATGAATACTGTCCAAGCCGCAAGATTCCAGACTTCTGAGAGACTGCTACTTCTTTGCTGATTCAGCTTCAGTCTGCTCTCCTAGAGCTAAGATTTACTGGGATACACAATCATAAAACTGCCCCTGTTTCCTGAGAACACCCAACCCAGAGTGAGTCCTCATTTTCTTGGACCCTCCTCCAGATCACTCATTCAAGGCCCAAATCTAATGGGTCATTTCACACTATGTTTCCCACGATGAACATCCATCCTCAGTGCAATGGGCTGTAATCCCAGTACACCTAACCACATGTGTGCTCCTGATGGGCTCTGCAGGAGAGCACCGACAAACTCAATGACTGAAGTCAGAACAGACATTCTTAACAAAAGCTAAAAGAATTTCTAATTTCCAGATACTCACTAAATTTCTAATACAAAATAAACTCCTTGAGTTTATTTTCTCACATGGTGGGTTTTGTGGCAAAGGACCCTTTAGTTTTGACCCTCAGAAGAGTTACTTTTGTGAGGCATAGAATAAACAGGTGGATTGTGCTCATCTGTTAAATATTTACTTGAGGAAGAGGCATATTTCCACAAATTAAGATTCAGCATATTAGATCAACACCCAGGCCACAGTGAGCCTGGTGGTCTGTAATCCTGGATACTGTATAGAATCCTATAGAGGATTCAATAGAAACCTCTAGTATAAAGCAGACAATTGAATTAAAGTGATATATGGCATTGACTTTGCTCCAGCTCTTGCTTTTCTCAGATTTCATCCTTATTAGGGATGCTTATTTCTTGATTATTATTTCCTCATCAAAGCACATTTAATGGTCTGTTGAATTTAGCAGGAGAGAGGGATATCTGGTGTTTTCTGGCTTGGACAATTTAAAAGTTTCTAAATATGAAATTAAAGTTGCCTGCTGGGCAAAAGATGTGAAGCAAGACTCTGAAGACCTAGGGTACATTTCTGTAAATCTCAAGAATTTGGATGAAATCAAAAGTTTCTGGTTTTAAATATAACTTGTGACATTTTGAAAAATGACTATAAGCCTTTGCAAAGTACCAATAGTATATTATGCCTCTCTAAAATAATCTCTATAGTCTCTATATATAGACTTTCCTTCTACATGCTTTATTCCAATAAATAATTTCCACTTAAGGGAACAGCAACAACACCTAAAAGTTAGTCAATAATATATTAAATACTGCTCAAACAATACTATACACATTATTTTTAACTCTCACAAAATACCAAAAAGTATTCACATCTTACAAATGAGGACCTGGATCAAAGAAATTAAGTCATAGGCTCCAAACATAATATGAAAGGATAGAATTAAGATTCTAACCCACTTATGTCTGATTTACCAAATTGAAGGATGTTTATGCGTGTGTACGTGTGAATGTGTTCTTTTTAGATGAAATTATTTTTAATACTTAAAATTCACTATCTTAACAGCTCATTTAATATATGCCTATTAATGTATGTACAAACATACACACATTCAAAGCTTGCTATTAGTTGCTATCATTTTGACTGCAAGTGTGGAAGAGAATTTATTCTTAAAGTAAATATGCTTGAAAAAATGGTGGAGCTTTAAAAATATTATAGTTATCATATATGATGATTTTATCTCCTCTGTCCCCTCAAACACTAAGATGGCTTTGGTTGTGTGAATTTAGTATCATCACTCAGAGCTTAAAATCTCCTTGAGATACATTCTCCAACCCTTTAATAGTTCTGAGTACATTGTTTCTAATATAGGCCAGGCCCTTCAGAGAGAAATTAAGAGGATTTTGGAATGATATTGTGAATTCAAGCAAAAATTCCCTTTTTCCTTTTCCCTCTCTCTCGGTCTCTTTCTCTTTTCTAATTGTTTTCTTTTAATGTTGATCAGTTAGCTAACACTATAAAAATGATCTCAAGGGTTGGGGTATCCAGAATCCTTAAGTCCAAAAGGATACTCTACCAATGTTCCTGCCTGCCCTGAATTATCCTTTTGCCTTTATCAGATTGCATCATTATCCTCATGCTATCATCCAAAAATTGTCATAGGTGAGCATACTTATTTTTATCAAATTACATGGCATTGTACAAATATACTAACCCCTTGTTTGCTTACACAGTGATCTTTTGATATCAGAGGTTTTGAATTTTTTTAGATTATGAGACATTTAGCACATCACAAATCTATCACTTCAAACAACATGTAATTTCCACATTATTAAAATAAAAAAATATTCATTTCTTCAAGATACTTATTTTTTTAATCTGCTCATTCAAAACCCTAAACCATCTAGCACTGGAATCCATTTATATTAGAATCCCAGATCTGGCCCATATTATTGACTCAAGAAATAAAGGATTTTAGGAGACTATTTAAAAGGCATCTCTTTCAGAGGTGGAGCTCAAAGAGCCCTGTGAGGCTGCAACAGTTTACCAGGGTGGGGCCGAATAGTTTGCATCTTTTCCCACTGTTTCTCACTGGTATCATTTCCATGATAATCACAGATGTGGGAATGTACGCCAGGGTACGAAATCCTACATACTGCTCTGCGTGCCCAACACCCCCTCCCCCAGAACACTGTTAGCTGTTTACCTTAATCAATGAAAAAGCTATCACATTAATGTCTGGGAAAACTGCAGAGGAGCTAAGCAAAGCAAAGAAATATCATGGTGGGGATCAAATTTCTCCTGTCACAACAGTCTTTTCTCCTTAGAAAGAATACACCTAGCACAGAAGCAAAAGGCATTCGCTGTCCAGCCATCTCAAGATCACCACGGAGCAAACACATCTGGCCCCAAATCTTCCTTCTGCTCCACATTGCTTAACCCATTCCTTTCTAAAGAACTCACCCATTCTAAAAATAAAATGACTCTCTCTGCACCCAGTTGCCACCAGAAGCATCTGTGGCCACAAATACATAGGCAGAACACATCTTAACTCTGTGCTCCTCACCACGCTCCAGCCACCCTATCCATTATGAACCCCAGTTCTCCTCTTCTCAAAAAAGCAGCAGCTTGCACCTGCCTCTTTAAAATGCAATGCTTGGCACAGTTATAGTCTCTAGTTACAACGCTCCACGGTTTCTACAGCCTCACTAATATTACACACTTACACACACATACACACACAACCACACCTCTATACGGCAGCAATTTACCTTTTTGGGTTTTTTTCTTCTCTGACTACTGCCATTGAACTTCTCTCCACTGTCGCTTTTCTGAGCTGCATCTTCGTTCATCATTTTGAACAGTTTGGGAAGAAAATAGCTCTGCCATTAAACCCTGCCGCCGGTACAGACCACTAGCGAGTCTGCACTTACCGGAGGAAAGCAGGCGGAGGACGAGGGGTGGGGAAGGGGCGCGCACTGGGAGGGTGAGGACGGTGACGTTGCCATGGCAGCAGCTGCCACAACTGTTTATCTGACTGCATTGTTAAATCTGATTCAACCAATTACCATCAGGGACCGGTTACAATGAAGAAAGCCTTCAGGAAAAAAAAAACGCCAGGGACTCGAATGATTGGGGACTCTGCTGGTTGGTTTTTGACACACCCGCGATTCGATCGGCTTTCCACCCACACGCAAAACCTGCACTTAATTTTCTTCCTACAGGTAGAGAAAACTGTAACATCCTTGAATGCGTCTCTGAACCTGAAGAGGTACATTTTAGCTGGTTAGCCATTAATATTCTCAACTAAATGTAAGCTACATTTTTAAGATGTTATTCATTTGATTCCAGATGATAATCTTTCAAAACTCAGCTCAAAGATGATTTCTGTTATAAAGCCTTGGGAGCAGGCTCCCCAGCAACCAGGTAGCACAGACCACTTTCTCTTCCTTGCCTCCTCCTTCCCCTGCCTGAACTGTTCTGACATAGCACCTGTAACAGCTTACCCAGCTGTTCACCCAGCTGTCCTGTCTATTTTTGACAGGCCAGGAGCTTCTTACAGCCAGAGATATATTGTGTGTGTGTGTGTGTAACACAAATATAAGAAAGTTGTAGAGTTGAAACATTTTATAGCTGATCTTAAAAGTCTTCTTAACCTAATTCTCTCTACTAACTGATGAACAAAACATAATTCCTGCTCTCCAGGAGTTTATAAAGTCCCGGAATTCTCAATGAGAAAAGAAATCAGCGTTTGTTTTTATAACAAAAAAACCAACGTCACCTATTGGATTGTAGTAGCCATATTTGTATATTGAGGTGGTCACAATTTGTTGTAAATTGTGGATACAACCAGAGCCCAACATGTTTTGTACAAACACACACAAGCACATACTTAACACTCATCTCTATTCCTAGAAAATTCTAATCTGCACTCTGTAATTAACTCTTTGAGTGACCTTGGGCAATCATATTTTCTCTCTGGGCTTCAGTTTCTCATATGGAAAATGGATACATTTACTTTAAATTCTCTTTAGGGTAACAGTCTGTGATTCATCAATGATGCTCGATGCTCCTCATCAGGAGGTACTTAACACTATAAATTGACAGAGATTTCTTTAAAGGTCTCTCAAGGTGATTCCAGCTACTGAACTATATTGCCAGGTGTTCCATCAGAAACAGCATTATACTGAAGCAGGTAATGATTATCTATGGGTGGTTAAAATAATGCATAAGCGTCAAAGGAGACTTTTTGTTCACACCAGTTTTCATGTATGTCGCTAGCAGTCGGACAGACTGAGCGACTTCACTTTCACTTTTCTTTCATGCACTGGAGAAGGAAATGGCAACCCAATCCAGTAGTCTTGCCTGGAGAATCCCAGGGACGGGGGAGCCTGGTGGGCTGCCGTCTATGGGGTCACACAGAGTCGGACACGACTGAAGTGACTTAGCAGCAGCAGCAGCAGCAGCAATCCTTTAAGAGGGAGAATTCTAAGCAAAGATTAACCACAGAGCCGCCCACTTGCAAATTAGCCCATCAGCGACCTCTAGAGGCCATTCTATTTTTTACAGCAATATGAGAAATGAAGAAAACAGTCAAAATCTATACATTCATTCTAGTGGAAGGTTTCTAATTAAGTTTTCCATTTAGAGAAAGGGAAATTGATAGTTTATACTTACACAAATTTCACACAGAGTAAAAAATAATCTGATGTTTTCTTAGACTTTTAATCAGCTCTGCCTAGGTTGAAAATGAGGTAAGATATACGACTTTGCTCCACTAGTTCAATAAAATATTTAAATAGTGCAGGCAGCATGACTTGAGGGATTTTCTAAAGTCACTCACGTATTACCTCCAACTGCACACCTCCAGGGTTGTCCTTGTATTCTCAGATAGTTTTGTAAATATCTCTGTGTGTTATCTTCTTTAGACTTTTTTTACCTTCTGTGTTTCTCCCTGCTTCCTGTCTCTTTCCACTTTTCTTTGCTCTCCACATTGCTTCAAAATGTATTTTTTAAACTTTTTATTTTATATTGGAGTATAGCCAGTTAACAATGTTGTTATAATCTCAGGTAGACAGCAAAGGAGCTCAGCCATATATATACACATGTATCCATTCTCCCCCAAACCCCGCTTCCATCCAGTCTGAGCAGAGCTCCATGTGCTACACAGTAGGACCTTGTTGGTTATCCATTTAAAATATAACAGTGTGTACCTGTTGATCCCAAACTCCCTAACTATCCTTTCCTCGCATCATTCCCCACTGGCAACCATAAGTTTATCCTCCAAATCAGTGAGTCTGTTTCTATTTTGCCAATAAGTTCATTCGTATCATTTCTTTTTAGATTTCACATATAAGGGGATGTCATAGGATATTTCTTCTTTCTCCCTCTAGACTTTCAACTATTGAATAGTAGGTATTAGCTCCACAACTCCAGTGTCAAACACAGTGCTTGTGTTAGAGGAGATTTTCAAAAACCAGTGACAACAATTCCCATTCCAGAAGTCTGCCATGAGCATAGGACTGAGGCACTGCATGTGAGGCGGCTCAGCACGTGAAGCGCCTCTGCAAGGCGCTGTCCAAGTGCCACTGTGTGTCACCGTCTATCCAGCTGGCGCACTCCAGGAAACAGGGGCGCTTCATCAAGGGCATCAGCAGTGGTTGCAGAAGCAGCTTCTTGCATGGTGCTGAGCTGGTATAAATGTACTGCTAGCTGTAAGTCAGAGTTCAGGTTGGGCAGATAGGATGCCAATGGTACCAGAAAAAAAAAAAATGGAGATTGAGAAACCATGAAATTGATTAGAAAGGATTTGTTTTCTCTTTGGGTATTAGAAGTTCTGTAAAAGATGGATCTCTCCTACTGTCACAAGTCTTCATGATGTTAGAATGTCTACTTGAGATTTTTGTTAGAGTATTGCTTTTATAGCTTGTGAAACTCAAGCAGCGCCTCATTAAATTCAGATTTGGGCACTAAGAATCCTCTAACAGACTTATGTGTAAACAGAATTGTTTAGACAAAGGTAAACAAGAGCAACCAGTTTAGGATCAAATACAAAGGAATGAGGGAACCCACATTTATTGGTATGCACAGTCGTGACTTACATTGTAACTAAACTCTGGATTTCAAAAACCTTTCTGAACATCTCAACTTGAATGTTCCACACACATTCCACACTGGTCACATCTCGAATGGAGGCATCATTAACCAAAACTGGCTTTTGTTCTGGAATGTCCTACTTCAGTGACAGATTCCATTCAGTCACCAAAGTCAGAAACATGAGTCATCTTCATTTCCTCTTTACATGAGACATGAAAAATTCTTGCCCCCCTTCCCATTTCACCACCATAGTTTTAGTTGGGGTCCTCCTCACTTCTCTTCTGGATTACTGACATAGTCTTCTAGTTGTTTTTAATTGTTTTCAATAACTAGCTGCCCACCCCTTTTGATCCACCTACTCAATTGCTGCCAGAGCAATAGTCCAGGAAACCAAATTTGCTCATTTCTGTCTCCTAAATATCCTTCAAAGTCTCATAAAAGCTTACAGGACTACTCATAAGTGGCTTAGCTGGGTGTATAGTGAAGTCACTCAGTCGTGTCCGACTCTTTGCGACCCCACGAACTGTAGGTTCCACCACCCAAGGGATTTTCCAGGCAAGAATACTGGAGTGGGTTGCCATTTCCTTCTCCAGGAGATCTTCTTGACCCAGGGATTGAACCTGGGTCTCCCACATGGTAGGCAGACGCTTTACTGTCTGAGCCACCAGGGAAGATCCACTGGGTGTATAAGCCTTTTGTAATTTGAACCTTTTTTCACCTCTCCCCATGCCCTGATAAGGATCTGTTTTTTCCCATCTTCCAAAGATCTGTTCAGTGTTCCCTTTGCTGTTTTATGGCTCTTTGCCTACAAGCACATTCTATTCTTTGTTTGGAATGTCCTCCCCCTCCCTTCTTTTCCTCGATAATTTGCATTTTCCTTGTGCAGACACTGAGTCACTCTTCAGTGTCATCCTTACCTCTCACCCCATGGGACTGTTCTAAATCTCCCATCTCCATATTTCTTTAGGATGTCCTTTAAACCTCTAACATCACATGTCACATCATACACGTGTGCATGCATACTCAGTCATGGCCAGCTCAGTGACCCACCAGGCTCCTCAGTCCATGGAATTTTCCAGGCAAGAATACTGGAGCACATTGCCATTTCTTCTAGGGATCTTCAGCACGTTTTCTAAACTTCTAACATAAACATAACACTGTCTTGCAACTAGTTAACTGCCTGCCACTCATTCTCCTTCAGAAGTGGCTGATTTCTTTACCATCCACTTTATGGATGACTCCCTGATGTCCTCAGGATAAAAATTTTAAAGAAACCTTAACACATTTTTGGACTTCCTTTCCATTCAGATTACCACAAAGGGAAGGGGTGTATGTCTATGTATGGCTGATAAGGACAGGGAAGCCTGGAGTGCTGCAGTCCATGGGGTCACAAAGAGTCAAACACGACTGAGCGACTAAACAACAGTGTTATGCATTTTGCTGTACAGCAGAAATTAACACAACATTGTAAAGCAACTATAATATATTACAATAAAAAGTAAGTTAAAAGTAACCTCCAGGATGAGAAATCTTAGCACCACATACTAAGTCCTTTATAATTATTCTCCTAATGTTCTAGCATCATTTCCTAATAAACCACCTGCAGATTGGTCACACCCTATACCCCCAAGTCTAGTGAACCATATTCAGTTCCCCAAATAGTGTGTGTCTCTGCACATTCTCTTAACTCTCCCAGGAACACCATTTTCTGATTCTCTCTATTCAGTTTTTAAGATTTTGCTCAGTGGCTTGCCAAGAACCTTTTCCTTTCCTGTACCCCAAATCAACAGCTCTCCTGCCAACCATGGTTCTCATTCCACTGTATAGAAGTCACTGGTTTCTCTGTCTGGCCCAGTGAACCTGAAGGCACTCCTGGGAGGAACTGGCTGCTTTGAGGTCAGGATCCCCAGCACCTACTCCCAGCACTGCTGGCCAGGGAGCCCAGTGGCTAAAGCTCTAAGCCATAGGTTTTGGAGTTCAACAATGTCCAAGTTCTTCTCTGGCACTACCTAATCATGTGATCTTAGTGGATAACTGGGGTAAAAATGTGTATCTCATAATACTTTTTTAAGAATAAACAAACTATGGTTTGTTAATTAATAAACAAAACCAAGGCATGATTCTTGCACCTGGCACTTACCAAGTACTAACGGAATGATAGCATCCATTATGACAGGCATTCAGTGACATCACTGAATGAATGAAAGACTGAGTGAGCTGAGACAGTGATTGGTCAGCTGTGCATCCAAATTCAGAAAAGAAGGGGAAAAAATACTCCAGAAGAGAAAAGCACATGAAGATGTGAAGGCAGGTCATACACAGAGAGAGAGAGACAGAGAGATGACCTCACCTTATTCTTCAAATGCAGCCTGGGTGCTGGACCACACCAGGGGTCTGGATGACCCCTGAGCTTGTTGATACTGAAAATCTGAATACTCATTTGCAATGCTACCAGATTATTATTTTCTGATCACTCCAGAATTATTAATAGCTGCTCCTCAGTTTTCCTTCTCCTTCTACTTTTCACTGCAGTCCCAGGAGGACAGTCTCATGGATTGGCTGGGTTCCCATGGTTAGGATCCCCTATTGCTCACTCCCCTGACTGCAGTGGTACTTCCCATACCCTCCATGGGACAGAGAGACCAAAAGGTAATTAAGTAGAATGATGTTGTTTTTCAGAGGTGGTGTCTAAGGAAGAGGTACTCCTGGCCATAAACATCTTATATCTGTATCCTGAATGGCAGTTTTGAAGAAGAAGAAAAAAATTCAGCAGGATCCAAAGATTCTTATTTAGCTACTGGGCATCCCCAGGGTCAATCACTTGGGTATATTTTTCTCTTTCTCCTCTTTCACTTTTTTTTTCTGTCCTTTATGTAGTTTTATCCTTTATAAATTAACAGGATTTGCTTTGCTATCGATTGCTTGCTCAGTTCTGTAGACCTGTCTCTCCTGTTTTTCACTGTTACATCAGCAGTATAGAAATTAGAAGTGGAGCACAATCTACAACCCAGCGTGCGCGCGCACACACACGCACACACGTGTGTGTGCAAATGCCCAGGGATGCTCAAACCTGTACACACTTTCAGAATCTATTGTTAGTTTGAAATAGTGATCTTACTGAAAAGCTGGAAATGGACTGAACTGAAGCATTAGAGACTCTAGCCCACACAAATTGTACATGAAGGATCTATGAAAAATGAATTGTCTTTTTCCCATTTCTTATATACTGGACCCTGTGGAAGATGACAAAAACTTGTATCACGACCTAATCTGCTCCTATTGTTTGGAAGATGCCAAGTCAGCTCCTTAGAGTCGAGTGAACCAGCTGAACAAGGAAGAGTTATGTTTCCAAGCAGAAAGGCATGAAGTCTCCAGGAAAACATACTTTTCATGGTCCCCAATACTCTAGACCTCAACTTATATGAACGTCAGGATCTAATATTTTTCATAATTCATACTTTAAAAAATATATTTGTATACCTCTCCACCCCAGACAGTGAATTCTCTGTGGACAAAATAATCTCATTGTATCCCTATTCTTTTAAATTTATCAAACAATCGCATTGTGATGAGTCAGGCACTACACCAAGTGCTTTCCAAATACTGTAATCCATTTATCCTCATAACACCCTTATGATTTATAAACTTTTATTCTCTCTATTTTTCAGGTTGAGAATTTGAGACACATAGAGACTAAGTAATTTCCCCAGGGTAATGAGCTAATAAAAGAAGGTGGAAATGAAAACTAGATGCTGAGGCTCCATGACCTCTGCTTTGAAGAACTTTTCTTTGCTTTCTTGAATGATCATCGCTTACACTCTAAGTGATAGCAACAAGGACTTCACACATCAGGTGTTCAGTAAGTATTCATGGAATGAATCATGTATCTGTTCTGATCTTTGCGTTTCTGATGATTTAAATGTTTATATGTCTGTTGCATGCCTTTCACGAATCTCTGAGCTCTCAGAGGGCAGGCATCCTGCCTGACTTACAGCTATAATCTCTGCTTCTGAAATTGTGCCTGGAGAAGTACTCAGCAACTATTTGTTCAATAAACGGATGAATGAGTCAGTGATTGTTTAAAAAAAAATTTTTTTTTAATGTGGACCAGTTTTAAAGTCTGTATTGAATTTGTTACAATAGTGCTTCTGTTTTATGCTTTGGTTTTTTTGGCCCCAAGGTATGTGGGGATCTTAGTTCACTGACCAGGGATCAAACCCACACCCCTTCCACTGGAGGGTGAAGTCTTAATTACCGTATCACTAGGGAAGTCCCGAGTCAGTGACCTTTCCATTAAAAACACAGATTTCCACGGATAGAAACTAGGCCACCCTACCCTTTTGTTGTGGCTTTCTATTTCTGCTGTAACCGATTACCAAAAACTTAGTGGTTTAAGAAAAAAATTCATCTTATAGTTCTGAATGTTACAAGTACAACACAGATCTCACCAAACTCAAATAAAAACGCTGGCCTGGCTGTGTAGCTTTCTGAAGGCTCAGAGAACGCCTGTTTCCACGCTCTTTCCAGTTTCCAGAGGTCACCCATTTGTCTGGATTGTGGCCCAGTTCAATCTTCAAACCTGGCAATACTGTACCTTCCTGTACCTATTTCTATAGTCACTTCTTTCTCGGACTAATTCTCCTCTTCTGCCTCCTGTTTCCACTTTTAAGAGCCCCAGTGATTACACTGAGTCCATTTGATAACCCAGGGTAGTTATTTGAATATCAGCTGATTAGCAACCTGAATTCCATCTGCAACCTGAATTCCTTTTTGCCATTTAAACTAACATTTTTATAGATCAGAGAAATTAGGGCGTAGACCTCTTTGGATGAGCATATTCTGCTCCATATCTTTCCTCCTTTACAAATTTCTCTGATTCAAAATGTCTATCCCTCTCTATCTCATCTACAAATAAATCCTTCTCCTTAATTTTTTTAACCCCTGCATGGTACTGATCTCTTTCCAAATTGTATTATACCTGTGTTCATATATATTATTCCCCAATAACAATAATGGATTTTTGCAGGAAGATACATACAACTACATACCACACAGAATTTAATATAGTGAGAAATCTGTACACAGACTTGCCAACATTTATCTGTATAGAAACATCATACAGTTTGCTTATTTCAGCCAAAGTTTCTAAAAGATAAACCTGAATATATAATAGGCACTAAGTGGAAAAATATAATTGAAGGCAGAGGAACAAGGATACAAAAGCAGGGTAAGAAGGAGCTGTGTGCCAGGACATGGGTGCTATGTGTGACAGGTGAATTGTGTTGTAACAACAAAACTAATGATAAGAATAATTTGTACAGCTGCCACTCACTGTGCCAAGTTCTGTACTAAGACATGTAATTGCAATGAGGTGAAGTCGCTCAGTCGTGTCTGACTCTTTGCGACCCCGTGGACTGTAACCTACTAGGCTTCTTCGTCCACGGGATTCTCCAGGCAAGAATACTGGAGTGGATTGCCATTTCCTTCTCCAGGGATCTTCCCGACCCAGGGATCGAACTCGGGTCTCCCGCATCGGAGGCAGACGCTTTAACCTCTGAGCCACCAGGGAAGCCCAATATCTGATTTAAATTACATAAATAGTGAGGTAGATCAGTGTTATAGACTACAGAAACTGAAGTTCAGAAAGCTTAAAAGACCAAGAAGAATACTTTGTGTAAATATACAATTTTTCCAAAAAACTCTGACTCTCTTACTCATTTTATATCTGAATAAACTAAAATTCAGAAAAGTTGAAGGCCACACCCACTTCTAGTATCAGAGCCAGAATTAAAAGGTAGGTATTTGTAGCACAAAAAAAATGTATTCAGTCTCCCTCAATGCTTTAGAGAATTGTAAGAAAAACTATTCTTGACATAAAGATGCATTAAAAATGAAAGGCTATAAATGACCGAACATTTTTAGTTTATAAATTCTGACAAGTTTATGATAAAAATGAACACTCATCTCACACGCTAGTAAAGTAATGCTCAAAATTCTCCAAGCCAGACTTCAGCAATATGTGAATCATCTTTTAAGTCTCATTAAAATGAAGATTTATGCCTGCAGTCTTTATGTAGCAGATGTCTACCCCTCAATTGCTATCCCCAGATGCTGTGGCCATGATCACGCACAGGCAGGGTTACAGTCCAGAGAGATATGCATGACTTCAGAGGGAGTTTCCCGGAGTGTTTTTGGCAAGAGGGGTAGGGCTGGTGGGAAGGGTGAGTCTCTCTCTGTGGCATTCAGCATCTGGCAGTTGGCCATCCTTCACTGGGAGGTTCCTGGAGAGAAACAGGAAAATCAGTCTTCAGGGCAGTTCTACAAAAGGACATGTGGTGAAGCTGCTGATTTTGAGATTCCACCCAATGAGAAAGGAATCTCTGAATACAATTAATTTTTCCCTCATGGCATATGTGGTTATCAGGCTAGGCCATGGCATCAGTGCTGCTATAGAACAGTTTCAAAATTACACACACAAAAAATAACTGGCCCATTGTTCCATGGTGTGCTAAGTGGCTTCAGTTCAGTTCAGTCACTCAGTTATGTCTGACTCTTTGCGACCCCATGAATCCCAGCACGCCAGGCCTCCCTGTCCATCACCAACTCCCGGAGTTCACTCAGACTCTCATCCATCAAGTCAGTGATGCCATCCAGCCATCTCATCCTCGGTTGTCCCCTTCTTCTCCTGCCCCCAATTCCTCTCAGCATCAAAGTCTTTTCCAATGAGTCAACTCTTTGCATGAGGTGGCCAAATTACTGGAATTTCAGCTTTAGCATCATTCCTTCCAAAGAAATCCCAGGGCTGATCTCCTTCAGAATGGACTGGTTGGATCTCCTTGCAGTCCAAGAGACTCTCAAGAGTCTTCTCCAACACCACAGTTCAAAAGCATCAATTCTTCGGCACTCAGCCTTCTTCACAGTTCAACTCTCACATCCATACATGACTACTGGAAAAACCATAGCCTTGACTAGACAGACCTTAGTTGGCAAAGTAATGTCTCTGCTTTTGAATATGCTATCTAGGTTGGTGATAACTTTTCTTCCAAGGAGTAAGTGTCTTTTAATTTCATGGCTGCAGTCATCATCTGCAGTGATTTTGGACCCCCTCAAAATAAAGTCTGACACTGTTTCCACTGTTTCTCCATTTATTTCCCATGGAGTGATGGGACTGGATGCCAGAGCAGAAGTCATCAGCCAGGGTGGACTTCTTGCTGATCCAAAATGTTCTAGGACTACCAAGATGGTCTCTGACCATTTTTTTTTTTTTTACTCTTAAGAAAAAGCAGCCACCCACTTGCTTTGCACAGCATCTGGTAGCTCCCCCAAATAAAACTCAACAACAACAAAAAATTGTTTCATACATCTCTTTGAGAAGAAAGCAGAGCAGACACAGGGAACTTTCCCTGGGGTTTACTGCTCCTTCCAGAGTCCAGGAGGTAGGCTGATAGTGAACTGGGAAGATATGAGCAAATGTCCTTTCTAATGAGGTTGGTACCACAGAAAAATATGAACCTCGTATTTTCAGATGCTTAGACTTTTCAAGGGATTCAAAAATTTTAAGTTTTTAGATGAAGTCTCCTAATTTTTAAACACTAGTGTTGAAAAATCATGTGGGTCAAATAAACCATGATTAATGTCCTTTCTCATGAGGTTGGTACCACAGAAAAATATGATCCTCGTATTTTCAGATGCTTAGACTTTTCAAGGGATTCAAAAATTTTAAGTTTTTAGATGAAGTCTCCTAATTTTTAAACACTAGTGTTGAAAAATCATGTGGGTCAAATAAACCATGATTATGGGCTGGATCTAACCTGCTGGCTGCCAGTTTGCATTCCAAATAGAGTTCCATGAATGTCTGTTGAGATCTACCTGTGCTAGGCATTATCCTAGATGTTGCCTAGGAGATGCCTATATCTCCTCCTGTCTAGTGTTGAAAAATCATGTGGGTCAAATAAACCATGATTATGGGCTGGATCTAACCTGCTGGCTGCCAGTTTGCATTCCAAATAGAGTTCCATGAATGTCTGTTGAGATCTACCTGTGCTAGGCATTATCCTAGATGTTGCCTAGGACATGCCTGTATCTCCTCCTGGCAGTTCACAGTCCAGAGGGAGAGAAAGACCAACTGGCAAATCTGAGTGCGCTGTGCGCAGTGGTCTGGGGGTTGGAGGGGCAGCTAACACACCTGTAGACTGTGCATGTCACAGAAAGCCACTTGGCAGCATTGATGCCAGAGAAGTTGAGTCTTGAACCTGAGTTGAATGTTGAATGTAAACTAGGTAGGAAGGCAGGTGGNCTAGCACACCTGTAGACTATGCATGTCACAGAAAGCCACTTGGCAGCACTGATGCCAGAGAAGTTGAGTCTTGAACCTGAGTTGAATGTTGAATGTAAACTAGGTAGGAAGGCAGGTGGGATAAAGAGATAAGGGCATGGCAGGAAAAAGTCACAGGAAGAACCGAGGATGAGCAGTCTGCACTGTGGAGACACCCACACAGCTCAGTGAGTGACATGAGGTGAGGCCAGGGCTGGAGGGACCGAGGAGGACTTTTCCATATTAACATGTTTGGGCTTTATCCCAAGGGCGATGGGTAGCCCATGGGATATTTTGAGCAGAATAGAGATTTGGTGAAATTTCTGTTTGAAAATTCTCTTCAGCAGCTATGTGGAGCATGAATCTAAAGGGGAAGAAGATTGGCATCAGAGATATACTTAGGTATCCAGGTGGGTAAAATGGGCAAGAGATAGTAAGGGTGTGAGCTTGGGGTGGAAAGGAGAGTAGGAATTTGATAACTACTTAGGAAATGAAATTAGAAGGACATGGAGATTGAAGAAGGGAAAAGAGAGGACAGAGATCAAGACCCAGATTCTAGACCTGATGATGGGTAGGTGGTGTTAGGGGGACATCCCTGCCTGCCTAGGACTGTCCTATTAAGACTGGGAAGTCCCTTCATCTAAGGAAAATAGGAAGGCTTGATTACTCTAGTGATGGTTCTCCAACGACAGGAGGAATAGCAGAAGACAGAAGTTGGGGAGACAATAAGTTGATTTGGAGCATATTGAATTGGAAGTGCTCCTGGACATCCAGATGAGGGTGTCCAGCAGGCACGTGGAATATGAGTCTGTAGCTCAAGAATGGGAGAATTTTGACCTGGAGAGAGTGGATTTAGGCACCACCAGCATAAATAGGGATTGTTTGGGAATACCATGAAAGTAGGTTCAATCATCCAGGGAATCTCTGTAGAATAAAAAGGGAAGTAGATCTAGAATGAAACTCTGGAGAATGAAACATGAAAACTCCAATATTTAAGGGGCATATAGAGAAAGAAGAGCCTACAAAAGAAACTGAGAAGGAACAGTCATAGGGGTGTAAGGAGAACAGATTAAACATGGAATCTGGGAAGAAAAGTGAGCAGAGTGTGTTTCAGTGCATGAGCAATCATCAAGGTCAGAGGCAAGACATCCAGTACCATGAGGAGAGAAGACTATGCCTCAGCACTGATGATCTTAGCTGATGCCCTCTTAGTGGTTTGAGGCATAGAAGCCAGGGTTGCTCCTGGGAAGGAATATATGTAAGATCAGAAAATGGAGACAGTGACTACTGTCTAACCACTTAGAAACCTGAGGTAAAGGGAATAATAGAGGTAAAACAGAAGGCAAAAGACCATGTGTGGTCAAGGGGGAGTCAGTTTCTTTGAGATGGGTAAGAACTGAACAAGCTTATAAACTAAGAGGGGAAAATGGGTAAAAAGAAGAAAATTAAAATACAATGGTCAACAGAGGTAATTGGATCAGGACCCATGGGGAGATGAAATGATATGGAATGGGCTCAAAGATACAAAGGAAGAGATTGGCCTTAAACATGGGGGAGAAGGATATTATCACCCAGGGACTGTGGCAGAGAAAGCAGGCTAGGATGATCCTAAACGAAAGGAGGAATGTCTGCCTGGAACAGGGAAAGCACAAAACAAGGGGTTGTGCTTAATGTCAGTCAGGAAAGGGTGAAAAGTGAAGAAGTATTGAAGGAAGTGATGGAAATGTTGAAGATGTACCTTAGCCACTACTTTTAAGAAGAATGCATTTAGTTCTTAAAGGAGTCAGAGTATTTTCAGGTAATAGTGGACAAATGATTTTTGGAAAACTTCAGTAAAAAGATTTCCCAAAACTGACTAAATGCATATTATTTGATTGAGAGGATTATATACAACTGTTCCCTTTAGAATGGAATGATCTGTTGTTGTTCAGTCTCAGTCATGTCTGACTCTCTGCGACCACATGGACTGCAGGACATGCCAGGCTTCCCTGTCCTACATAATCTCCTGGAGCTTGCCCAAACTTATGCCCATTGAGTTGGTAATGCCATCCAACCATCTCATCTTCTGTCATCCCCTTCACTTCCTGCCTTTTATTTTTCCCAGAAATGGGGTCTTTTCAAATGCTCTTTGCATCAGGTGGCCACAGTATTGGAGCTTCAGCTTCAGCATCAGTCCTCCCAATGAATATTCAGGTTTGATTTCCTTTAGGATTGATTGGTTTGATCTCCTTGCGGTCCAGGGGACTCTCAAAAGTCTTCTCCAGCAACACAGTTCAAAAGCGTTATTTATTTATTTATTTATTTATGTTTTAATTTTACTTTACAGTATTCTATTGGTTCTGGCATACATTGACATGAATCTGCCACGGGTGTACATGAACTCCCAAACAAGAACCCCGCTCCCACCTCCCACCCCACATCATCCCTGCGGATCATCCCCATACACCAGCCCCAAGCATCCTGCATCCTGCATCCTGCATCGAAAATAGACTGGCGATTCATTTCTTACATGATAGTATACATATGTCAATGCTATTCTCCAAAATCATTCCACCCTCTCCCTCTCCCTCAGAGTCCAAAAGTCTGCTCCACACATCTGTGTCTCTTTTGCTGTCTTGCATACAGGGTCCTCATTACCATCTTTCTAAATTCCATATATATATGTTAGTATACTATATTGTTGTTTTTCTTTCTGGCTTACTTCACTCTGTATAATTGGTTCCAGTTTCATCCATCTTATTAGAACTAATTCAAATGTATCTTTGCTGCTCATTCTTCTTTATGGTCCAACTCTCACATCCATACATGACCACTGGAAAAATGCTTGACCATATGGACCTTTGTTAGCAAAATAATGTCTCTTCTCTCTTTTTAATATGCTGTCTAGGTCTGTCAGATTCAAATAGCATCCATTCATACTGTTAAAGAGATTGGAGTACCAGACCACCTTACCTGTCTCCTGAGAAACCTGTATTTGGGCCAAGAAGCAACAGTTAGAACCAGACATGGAACAACTGACTGGTTCAAAATTGGAAAAGGAGTATGTCTAGGTTGTATTTTGTTACCCTGCTTACTTAACTTATGTGCAGCATACATCACAAGAAATTTCAAGCTGGATGAATCACAAGCTGGAATCAAAATTTCTGGGAGAAATATCAACAACTTCCCTGGTGGCTCAGCTGGTAAAGAATCCACTTGCAGTGTGGGAAACCTGGGTTCGATCCCTGGGTTGGGAAGATCCCTTGGAGAAGGGAACGGCTACCCACTCCAGTATTCTGGCCTGGAGAATTTGATGGACTATAATCCATGAGGTTGCAAAGAGCTGGATATGACTGAATGACTTTCACTTTTCAGATATGCAGATGATATGACTATAATGGCAGAAAGTGAAGAGGAACTAAAGAACCTCTTGATGAAGGTGAAAGAAGAAAGTGAAAAAGCTAGCTTGAAACTCGATATTCACAAAACTTAGATCATGGTATCTGGTCCCATCACTTCATGGCAAATAGATGGAGAAAAAGTGGAAACAGTGACAGATTCTGTTTTCTTGGGCTCCAAAATCACTGTGGAATGACTATAGCCATGCAATCAAAAGACATTTGCTCCTTGGAAGGAAAGCTGTGACAAACCTAGATAGGATATTAAAAAGCAGAGACATCACTTTGCCAAAAAAGGCCTGTATAGTCAAAGCTATAGTTTTTTCAGTAGTTGTGTACAGATGTGAGAGTTGGACTGTAAGGAAGGCTGAGTGCCAAAGAATTGATACTTTTAATTGTGATGCTGGAGAACTGATGCTCTTGAGAGTCCCTTGAACAACAAGGAGATCAAACCAGTCAATCCTAAAGGAAATCAATCCTGAATAAATTTATTGGAAGAACTGTTGATGAAGCTGAAGCTCTAATACTTTGGCCACTTGATGTGAAGAGCTGGCTTATGGAAAAGACCCTGATACTAGGGAAGATAAAAGGCAGGACAAGAAGGGGACAGCAGAGGACGAGATGGTTGGATGGCATCACTGAGTCAATGGACATGAGTTTGAGCAAGCTCTGGGAGATGGTGAAGGACAGGGAAGCCTGGTGTGCTGCAGTCCATGGGGTTGCAAAGAGTCAGACATGACTTAGTGACTGAACAACACATTATTATCCACCCAAAATTGATATGTTGAAACATAATACCCAGGGTGATGGTATTAGGAGGTGGGGCCTTGTTTAAATCTGAGGGTAGAATCCTCATAAATGAGATTAATGCCCTTATAGGAAAAGACACCAGAGAGCTCCCTTGACTGTTTCTACCATGTGAGAAAGTGAGCCCTCATCAGACACCAACTGCAATTTCCAGGACTGTGAGAAATAAATTTCTGTTGTTTATAGGCCACTCAATCTGTGGTGTTTTTGTTGTAGTAGCAGAAAATGACACATACACACACACACGAGCACACACTCATGCACACAGACACATACACCCATACACACATACACACCTTATATAAACAATTTGCTACCTTCTTGGACTCTAAAATAGGGATTAAACCTCTAAAACTATTGTTTTCAGACATAATCAGGCTGAAGAGAAGTTCTTCTAGGTGGGAGGCCAGTGCCTAAGTACAGAAAGGCAATAAAAAATCTCTTTCCATTTAAACTTGTGTATTCAGTTAGGTTCAATTTAGAAATCATTGAGGAGTCACTCAAATCCAATATTGAGACACATGCTTTGAGAGGAAATTATGGAAGGCAGTCAAGCAATGCTCTGCTCCTTGCTAGTCTGTGGGTGAAGCCATTGCAGCATGAAGTGGATGAGTGGGGCCGGTGCCCCACCAGCAGCCAGCAGGGTGGTCTCCAAGCTGCCCCAGTGAGTCATCCTTGCTCACAGCCAGCACAGGGAAATGCCATGGCATTTCATTAGTTCTGCTTATTCTGACTAGGATGATGCTTTTCAGCATATGAATTTACCTTCCACAGTGGCTTTTTTTTGTTTTTAATAGTAAAACAATTTTTTGCTTTTTTTCTTTTTGTTTGTTTGCTATAAAAGGAATATATGCCCTTTGTAGACATTTTGACCAATGAAGAAAAATAGGACAAAGACCAAAATATCCCCTCTATGTGGAGTAGTGTTCACATTTTGGCCTATTTCCTTCTTGTCTTTCCAATGTGGTTTTCAAATGACAAAGATTGGACTCTTCCTTTCTGAGAAAAGCAGATAATTCCAGGACAGGAAAATCATCCTGGCAGAGGCACCAAAAAATTCTGGTCCTAATCCCAGCTCCACCAGTGTGGAGCTTGTGGTTTTGGCAGCTGCCTACCCTCCCGAAGCTACTCATCAAATTCATGAGGTGACATCAGTTGGCTAACCTCTAGAGCTTGTTCCAGCACACAGATGTGATGGGCCTGTGATGGCCTGACTCCCCAGAAAGGTGTGCTTTTGTATATGCTTTCTTCTTGAGCAGTTAGAGCCTCCCCTCTGAAATCCAGAGTCTGCTGAAGCTGTGACTGACAGACTTCAAAGGAAGGCATTTTCAAGTAATGTGATTATGCTCCTTTTTGTCAAATCCTAGAAAATTTTAAATAGGAGGACAACTGCTTTTCAATGCTATCTTGGTTTCTGCCACACAACAACGTGAATCAGCCATAAGTATACTTATATCCCCTCCCTCTTGAGCTTTCCTCCTACCCTACCCCATCCCACCCCTTTAGGTTTTCACAGAGCATCAGGCTGAGCTCCCTGTGTTATACAGAAGCTTCCCACTAGCTATCTATTTTATACCTGGTAATGTATATATTTTAATGCTACTCTAAAATTTTTTTTAAAAAGCATTGAATAAAGATGCATTTCAGTGTAGGGCATATATCAGATATATCATAGAATCTCTAATGACACACAAGGTTTATGACCAGCCAGTTAACCACATAAAGCCAGTGGCCTGCTTTATTCTAGCTAATAATTGAATTGAAAAGTCAAGGATTAATTAAACTGGTTAACTAAATCTGGTTCAGAATTTCTCGAACTGTTTTCTTAGGAAAAAGAGATATTCTTTAGTAAAAGAGAGTAGTGGTCAGGTAAGTTTAGGAAAGATTCATATAAATCAAACGTAATGGGCTTCTTTGCTATACAACTTCTTACAACTTGAAATATGCTTAAGTGCATTGAGACTATCAAGGAGGAGATGGACTCTGCCTCCTGGTTAACCTGATCATGGAAGTGCTTTGTCAAGGCAGCGTGATTTACATCTCAGGAGCAGTAATTCACATTCCAGGAATATTGGTATTCCATAGAACACAGCTTGAGAAATACTGTTGTAGCTCCTTTTACAGATTCTCAAAAAAGTACCTTTTTGAGGCATCTTTCAATAACTATATGTGAATGCTCTAGTCACTGTGGAGGTATCCTGAGCTGAGTTTTTAAAACCCATAATCCCCTTCATCTTTTATACTATATTTTCTAAGTTTTGAAAGTTCTTGTGTTTGTAGGCCAGTATTAATTTTCTCAGATACATGTTTATCAGCTAGTGCTAACTTGTGCATAACACTGTACCATCATTGCTTTTTACAATGGGGTCCAGGAGCAGCAAACACTGGGCAGGGAACTGCTTCAGGAACTGGCAAGCTCAGTGTTAAGATTCCCAGGATTTGAAGACGTTAAAGGAAAAGCAAAGGTCTGGGAATCCTGGTTGGGGGAGGGAAGTGGTGGGGAAGGATGTAAGGCAGAGGTAGAGGGATCTGAGCTGTCTGTCCTAATGCTGGGCTTTTCTGAGTCAGGTCATTGCAAAAAAAGGATCTGCAGAGGCCTCATCATCAGGAGGAAAGTTAGGGGTCAAAATTGAGAAGTCTTGGGCTTCTTGGACCTGATTGACCTGTCACTTTCTAGAAGAGCAAGAAACAGGCTGGTGCAGTAGTCAGGCTGTACCTGTAGATACGTGAACTAAGGATCCAAGGAGGGAAGCAGTTCCATAACAAAAGTTGGAAGTTTTCTATTTGGGGCAGGCAAGGGTGGGGGGTGGGGGTGCCCTTCTGGGCAGATGTTTATTTTTCCCAATTCATCATTCTTTGAGAATATTTGTAGACTGTACAAGCCTTTTCTAGATAGGGTTTGAGGCCAGGATGAAGTGAAATAATGCTACTACCAACATGAAGTACTTAGCAACAACATGCATATATATATTTTTAAATCAAAAGTGTCTATCAGTGTTTTGGGACATAGTAGAAAAAAGAGGCTTCCACAGATAATTAGTAAAAATAAAAATTATTCTTGATTCTCCCTCCAACTACTCCATCCTCTCTTCCTATTCTGTTGTCTCCTCCCTGCCTTTGGCCGTGAACTCGCCTCCCACTTCTCTAACTCTGGGGAGAAATGTGTGCTGTTCCCAAAGGTCTTGACTCACTTTCATGCCATTTTTGCTGTTATCCAGATTTTTAGATTGATCATATGCTCTGTGCTGTGCTAAGCTGCATCAGTTGTGTCCAATTCTTTGCGACCTCATGGACTGTAATCTGTCAGTCTCTGCTATCCATGGGATTCTCCAGGCAAGAATACTGGAGTGGGTTGCCATGCCCTTCTCCGGGGGATCGAACCTGCATCTCTTATGTCTCCTGCACTGGCAGATGGGTTCTTTACCACTATCAGCACCTGGGAAGCCTCTTTGATTGATCATAGGCCCTAAACAACCAGACTCTCAGGCTTTGGTTCCTGAACTCCCTGCATCCCTTTCATCCTCCCACCAACTTCGAAAACCTGCTGTATGAGTTGGACATGGGGCATGAGATGAGCAAGGCAGACCTGCTGTGTGAGTTGGACATGGGGCATGAGATGAGCAAGGCAGACATAGCCCCTGACTTTGGTCATAGACCTTCCGTCTCCTGCTTCCCCAGGCTCTTGGAGTCAAGGGTTGTGTTCCAGGCTGCCTGACCCCCTGACCTCTGGCCTGCCTTGATCCAGCCAGTCTGTCCTGTCTTCCTTCTTTATTTCACTTCTGACTCTGCCCCAGGGCACCTGCTCCTTCATTCCCTCCTCATCAGGTCCTTCCTTTGTCTTCCACCTCCTTTCTCTTCCCTCTGCTTCCCCTCTGCACTAATTGTAGTCTGTTCACAGTTCTCAGTGAATTCTGGAATTCCAGCTCATCCTGCTCTCCCTGGCTCTGCTGGGCCTCTGCTAATCTCACCCGTCTTGCTGCTAAGGACTTGTGGCAGGATCTCATTTCCTGGACAGGAGGGGCTCTGTCTGCCAAAGGGGATTCCATTATGCCTTCTGTTCCACTCTAGGGAGCAGCACAACCAGCAGCTGACTGCCTTTATCACAGGAAGTCCGTTTCCAGAGGGCTTATTAATCCAGATACAAATGTACAGAAAGCTTCACAAATTCCGATTTGTTAGGTAAAGTATGTCTGAACTAATGTATTAACATGTCTCAATTATAAGGTATTTGAAATAAACTATATAGCTCAGCTGGTAAAGAACTGCCTGCAATGCAGGAGACCCTGGTTCAATTCCTGGGTTGGGAAGATCCACTGGAGAAGGGATAGGCTACCCACTTCAGTATTCTTGGGCTTTCCTTGTGGCTCAGTTGGTAAAGAATCTGCCTGTAATGCAGGAGACTCTGGTTCAATCCCTGGAGAAGGGAATGGCTACCCACTCCAGTGTTCTGACCTGGAGAATTCCATAGACTGTATGGCCCATGGGGTTGCAAATAGTCGGATATGACTGAGTGATTTCTTTCACTTTCACATACATATATATGTACATGAATATACAGACACATAATAAATGAAGCTGTACAAAACACTAGAAATACAGTAGAAATGGACGTGGGGTCTGGAAAGCTGGCTTTCTGGGCCCCACTCTGCCTCTAGCTGTGTGATCTGAGGCAAGTCACTTCATTTCTCTGGACTACAGTTCTGCAATCTCCTCTCCCTGCAGTGAAAAGAAGCATTCCGACTATATATAATGTTCCTCCATTTTATAATAACAGTTGCTTGCCAAAACTACAAAAATGAACCAGCTAAACCCTTTTGGAACCTTCACAAATAGACAAGTGATGGTGCCATACTTAAGAGTTTTTGCTGCAGTAAAAATTGAAAACCTACAGAAGCAGTTTTTAAAAAGGCTATAAATCTTCAAGTGTGTGATGATTAGGAAGAAACATGATGAAAGAGTGGGTGCTATGGTTGCCAAACCAGACTAATTTGACAAACTACAAGTCCCTGTTGCTTTAGTTCCTTTCTTTGTACTACATTTATTAAAGGCACTTTGGGAACCTCCTATTTTCCATTTGAAGCTAATGATACGGCAAAGAATTAAAAAAAAATGTTCTCCATTCTCCACCTTACAAATGGGCTTCTTGAACATCCATCATTATTAAATATCACAACTGGATTGTGCTTTATAAAATGCCCTGGTCATACAGTAGGGCCCAGTTATTAGGAATTGGGCAGGTTGTACTGTAGCTTCTCACTATAATCAGGTGAAGGCCCTAGTCAATGAGTAAAACAGTATCCCTTATGGGAGTGTTCGATAGGGCAAAATGGCTGATTTATAAAAAGCTTGAATGCTTTAACATAAAACAGATGTCTATTAATGTGGAACAAATGGATGAAGTCATGAATATTTTGTAAATCATGGACTCATGTAGCCAAAGACGACCTTGAATGTTTGGTCTGGGCTTGTTCTGACATCTGCTTGGGTTCTGACATGATTGTTTGTTTACTAACCTTTCTAAGGTGCCTTGGAATGTGGGCCAGATAAAGTGGGTAGAAAGGAGACTCTATGTATAACTTGATTCGTTTCCAAAATTCAGCTGTTCAATCTTTGACCTATACTGCTTCCTATGTTGTAATTCTTAATAATTTTTGAAGAGTGAAAGAGTTGTGTTGGTATGATATGAGAGATCCATACCAGTAACTCATTGCCCTTTCTTTCTTACATGGCCCTTTTCCCATCCCCTCTCCCCAGCTCTAATCTCTTATCTGTCTAGGGAAATGTTCACCAAAAGACTGATTAGACTTCCACAGTAAATTGCATTTTCTGGAGATGGTCCTGATAGCATTTTCACAGCTTCCATGGGAGGTTCTGAGATTATGTATCTTATCTTCATGCTTTTGGTATCTTTAGTCTAAACTGCCTGGTATCTCTAAGGTTAAAAAAATTTTTTTTAGTGTGTTTTAAATGGACAATCCTTTGAAGTTAGGAGCACAGTGCTTCCCTGGTCTTTATAAACCCAGTCAACACCACAATATCTTGTGGTATTTTTCCAAACCATTAGTGATGCAATTCCAAACCTATTTGGATGATTGATTACTTATAATTAGGAAAACTAGAAGATAAACAATATGAAAACAGAATTGAAAGGGAATCTGAACTGTGTTCTAGTCTGCATACTGATTTTTTTTTGGCTTGGCCTGGGGTTGGGTGAGCAAAAGATAAGTCACATAGTGTTCAGTTGTACCCAGAGTAGCCATCCCCTGGTATGGACTTTGATTCACAAGCCATGATGTACTCTTGGTCTTTTTCTTGAGATGGCTGCAACTGTTTTAGCTGCATAGAGAGTTGGTGATGGAAATGAAGAGGTGTGTTACTGAAACACTCAAGCTCCCTGGTTCTGAAACCATGGCTGTGACTGTGCAGCTTTGGCTGCCAGAGAGAATGAAAGAGCTCCCTTTAGCAGGGATGACAGAGGTCTTCTGAATGAACATATTATCCCCAGTCCTCCTCCCTCATCTCTGCAGGTCACACAGCATCTGAGGTGCACAAAGCAATGTAGGGAAGCACTGAATGGGGCTTATAACTGGCTAAATATTCCCCCCCCCCTTACTTTTTTCTTTTCTAATTAATTTTTTAATTGGCGTATAGTTGATTTACAATGTTGTGTTACTTTTTGATCTACAACAGAGTGAATCAGCTATACATATATCCACTGTTTTGTAGATTCTTTTCCCATATAGGTCATTACATAGTATTGAGTAGATTTCCCTGTGCTATACAGTAGATCCTTCTTGGTTATCTCTTTTATATATAGTAGTGTGTATGTACGAATCCCAGTCTCCCAATTTATCCTTCTCCTCTCCACCTCCACCCCATAACCATAAGTTTGTTTACTACATCTGTAACTCTATTTCTGTTTTGCAAATAAGTTCATTTATACACCGCCGCCCCCACCCCCCC
>SJYX01001284.1:242026-311005 GCA_006410675.1 Oreotragus oreotragus
AGCTCAACATTCAGAAAACTCAGATCATGGCATCCAGTCCCATCACTTGATGGCAAATAGATGGGGAAACAATGTAAACCGTGACAGACTTTATTTTGGGGGGCTCTAAAATCACTGTAGATGGTGAATGCAGCCATGAAATTAAAAGACACTTACTCCTTGGAAGAAAAGTTATCACCAACCTAGATAGCATATTCAAAAGCAGAGACATTACTTTGCCAACTAAGGTCTGTCTAGTCAAGGCTATGGTTTTTCCAGTGGTGATGTATGTATGTGAAAGTTGGACTGTGAAGAAAGCTGAGCACCAAAGAATTGGTGCTTTTGAACTGTCGTGTTGGAGAAGACTCTTGAGAGTCCCTTGGACTGCAAGGAAATCAAACCAGTCAATCCTAAAGGAAATCAGTCCTGAATATTCATTGGAAGGACTGATGCTGAAGCTGAAACTCCAATACTTTGGCCACCTGATGCGAAGAGCTGACTCATTGGAAAAGACCCTGATGCTGGGAAAGATTGAAGGCAGGAAGAGAAGGAGATGACAGAGGATGAGATGGTTGGATGGCATCACCAACTCAATGGACATGAGTTTGAGCAGGCTCTGGGAGTTGGTGATGGACAAGGAAGCCTGGTGTGCTGCAGTCCAGAGGGTTGCAAGGGGTCAGACACGACCAAGTGACTGGACTGAACTGAACTGATAGAAATTTTCTCAGTTCCATTCTGTTAGCTGGTTAGTAAAGAATACTACCCTGGGCTTCCTTGGTGGCTTAGATGGTAAAGAATGCAGGAGACCTGGAGTTTGATCCTCAGTTGGAAAGATACCCTGAAGAAGGAAATGGAAACCCACTTCAGCATTTTTGCCTGAATCCCATGGATAGAAGCGCCTGGTGGGCTACAGTCTAGGAGTCGCAAAGAGTTGGACATGACTGAGAGACTAACAACAACTGACTGAAAGTATTTCTTCTGCCTCTAAAGCCTTGCTGTTTCCACATTAAAAATATATGACCCCTTTCCCAAATAATAAAAATAAATGCCCTGAATGAATCCACAGGAAAGATTCTGGGAGGCTCTAGGGAAACATTGAAACGGAAAGTGGTGTTGACTGTGCCAGAAATTGTTAACAATGGTCTTAAATTGATATCAGTGAGAAGTCCCAGTGAGCATGCTGCACACAGACAGGCTTCTGGGCTAACTCCTAGCTCTCCACCAGACACATGGATGGCCTTTGGAGAGGGTGTATTGATTCACTGCCCACAATAACCTCTTGTACTTCAATATTAAAATCATTTTTTCCTTGAGGTTTCATTAGAGAGCAGTTATACTATTAATATTTATCTCTGCTCCAACCAAACCTCAACTTTAATGACAGTGAAGGAATAAAGTATGTGAAAACCCAGCACAATGAGAATAGAAGAAGAAACAACAGCATAGAAGATAAATTTTTGGAAGATAGAAAAAAGAGGAAGTGGTATCTAGCTTGGAACAGAGAAAGCAGAATGTATGTTTAAAGCCAGCTAATTTGTGCTGGAGAACAGCTGGAGAATTAGACAGGTTTTTCTAAAGACAGGAATGGGGATAGAGCTGTGAGTAGGTTAGCAAAAACTACCGCTTCCCTTAGCCTATGCAGCTGACCTTCCCCATAATAGCCAAAGGCAGGGATCCTACACTACCGCAAGAGGTGTGGTCTGAGTGGCTCAGAACTTGGGAGCTTCAGACAGAACCTGGGGTGGTAGTGAGATGGGGTGGGGGGGGGCAGTCTGTAAGGAAGAACTGCAGATGGATCTTACCACCTCATCCAACTTGATATCAGAATGCTGGTAGCCAGGATCAAAACATGGAGCAGGAGGCCAGAGGATTCCCTTCTAGGGAGATAGGCAAGCCCAGGAGAACTGGCCTGCAAAAACTGAAATTTAGGATTCCACCAACAAAACGCTGGATCCCTGCTAGATCATTAAATGAAGAAATCTACTTGTGATTAAGCTCATCTTTTGCTACACACACAAAGCTTCCAGTCAACCAAAATTAAAGCTACCATTCCACCAGAAATTAAAAGAATGACAATTTTTAAAAAGAAACCAAAATAAAAAGGAAAAAAAGAAACTGAAAGATGGGAAACAATGTAAGGAACAGTTGGAAAATAGGAAGAAAAGTGTAATTAACATTCCTAGAAAATTAACACATATTATCATTTGGTGAAAAAGAAAAAAATGCTATTTTTTTGACCCACTAGAATGGTTGTTTCTGGTTTTATTTTTGCCACATTATAAATTTATTTCATTATCATGGAAAATAAACAGCATATTTAAAATATACAGTTTGACTTTGAAATTTGTAGCACACATGAAACTGTTGTGAAAGTCAAGAAAATGTATATTTCTATCAGTCCTAAAAGTTTCCTCAGACTTTTGTAATTCTGTTCTTCTCTCTACCCATATATCCTGGTAACCATGATTCTTTTTTAAACTGAAACTGTAAGTTGCACTTTCTAGAATTCTAAGTAAATGGAGTCACACAGATACTCTTTCTTCATCTGTTTTCTTCCAGCATGATCATTTTAGATCGATGATACTGCATTTATCAACAGTTTGTTCCTTTTGATTGCTGGGTAATTTTCACTAATATGGATATCTATAACTTGTTTACTCATTCACATGTTGATGGACTTTGGGTTGATTCTAATTCTGGGCAATTATCAAAAAACTTGCAGTGAACATGTTTAAGCCTTTGCATAGACACTTGTTTTCATTTCACTTTGGTAAATATCTAAAAGTGGAATGGCTGGTTGTTTGGAAAGTGTTTTCAAACTGTTTTCCAAAGTGGTTATACTTTTACATTCTGTCAACAGTGTATAAGAGTTCCAGTTGCTCTACATCCCCTCCACCACTAGATATGGTCAGGCTTTTAAATTTTAGTCATTCTAATGGGTGTGTAAAACTTCACTGCTGTTTTAATTTTCATTTTCCTGATGAATAATGATGTTGAATACCTTTCCATGTGCTTACTGGCTATTTGAATGCCATATTTAGTGAAATGCTTGCTCACATCTTTCATCCACTTTTAAAAGTAGGCTGTCTTGAGTTATAAGAATTTTTTATATACTTTGGATACAGACCTTTTATATCGGTTGTAAATATTTTCTTGTATTTGCATATCTAACTGCTTCTTTTGAAGAGCAGAAACTTTTAAATTTGAAAGAGTTCAGTCTATCGATTTCTTTCTTTTGTAATTTATGCTTTATAAGTATTAAGAAGCCTTTGCCTATTACAAGATCACAAAGGTTTTCTCCTATATGTTTTTGATAATGTTTATACTTTAAGGTCTTACATTTAGGTCTGTGATCCAGTATTTTGTGTTAGCATTTGTGTGTGGTGTGAGATGAGGACTGATATTCATTTTTTTTTTCTATGTCTATACCCAGTTGATCTGGCAGTATTTGTTGAAAAGATTTTTCTTTCCCTGTGAATCATTTTGGCACTTTTGTCAAGAATTATTTGATCATATATGTAGTAGGTTTATTTCTGAATTTTCTATTCCATTTATTGATTTATGTGTCTATCTTTTCATCAGTATAAAACTCTTATTGTAATTTTGTAGTAATTCTTAAACTTAAGTAATCTAAATATTCCAACTTTATTCTTTTTTTAAAAAATACTTTGATTATTCCAGGTTCTTTGTAATTCTATGTATGTTTTATAATGGATTTGTCAATTTCTGCAAAATAATTTGCTGGGATTTTGATAGGGATTTTCTTGAATCAATATGGGGATAATTGCTATCATAATAAACATGTTTAATCCTCCAGTCCATGAATATTATTTATCTTTCTATTAGAGTCATCTTTAAGTGTTGTCAGCAGTGATTTATAGTTATTAGTGCAAAGGTCTTAGAAATATTTTGTTAGATTTACTCCTATTTTATTTTGGGGGCACTATTAAAAATTCAATTTTTTGAAAATTTATATTTAAATCATTAGCTATAAGTATATATAAAAATTAGCTATCAGTAGATTAAAAAGTTTGTGTGCCAACATTGTATCCTGTGATTTTGCTAAATTCACTTGCTAATTCTAACAGGCATTTTATAGATTTCGTATGTAAACCATCATATGATCTGAAAATTAGGACAGTGCTACTTGTTTTTATTTCTTTTTTTCCCCCTTTTTTGGTTCTGGCCTTATTTCTAGAACCTCCAGTACAATGTTGAATAGAAGTGGCGTATTTTTGTTCCCAAATCTTAGGGGGAACAATTCAGTTTCTTACCACCATGATGTTACTGTAGAGTTATTTATTTTCTTAAGATGATTTTTATCAATTTGAGGATATTCCCTGCCTCCCAGGTTGTAGTGAGTTTCCTTTTTTCTTTCTATAGTCATCAATAGCTGTTAAATTTTGCATACTTTTTCACACATTGAAATGGTTTTTCTCCTTTATTTTGTCAATATCATAATCATGGTAAATTACATTCATTTTTAAAATGTTAAACCAATCGTGATTTTTTAAATAAAAACTGCTTGATCATGACATAGTATCCTTTTAAAATATTTATGAATTTAATTTGCTAATATTAAGAAATTTTATCTATGAACATGAGAGATAGTTGTCTTTAATTTTTTTTCTGTGACTTTGGGTCTGTTTTTTGTGTTAGGGTCATTCTGGCTTCATAAAATAAGCTGGGCAATGTTGTCTCCTCTATATTCTGAAGATGTTTGTATAAGGTTGGTATTATTTCTTCTATGAATGTTTGTTGAATTCACCACTAAGATAATCTGCACCTGGAGTTTTATTTTAGGAAAGACTTTTATAAGAAATATAGTTTTTATATAGATAAAGGACTATTCAGATATTCTGTTTCTAATTGTATCAGTGTTGGTAAATTATATTTTTCAAGAATTTTCACTTAATCTAAATAGTTGAATTTGTTGGCATTAAGTTTTTCATATTATTCTTTATGCTTAAATGCCTATAGGATCTGTGGTGATAAGCCCCCTATTTACCATCATTTTAGTTACTTGCATTCTCTTTCTCTCAGTCAGTCTGGCTTGGGCTTTGTCAGTTTTGTTGCTCTTTTTAAAAAACAAATTTTAGCTTGGATAATTGCCTGTTTTATCTGTTTTCTACTCCACTAATTTCTGTCCTTATCTGTTACATTCTCTGATTTTTACACTTTTTCTCCTTTTATAATATACACAGTTTAAAGCTCTTTTAGCTGAATTCATTTTCTTCCCACTCAAAATATTTCCTAGTTGCCTTTATGATTTTGTCTTTGACACATGAATTATTTAGGAGGGTGTTTAACTTCTAGGTATCTGGGGTTTCCTAGATATTATATTGTTATTGATTTCTTATTTAATTCTACTGTGGCCACAAAATACACAAAATAAAAGCATATTAACCTATTTTGTTGTCCAGCATATGGCCTATCTTTGTGAAGGTACTCTGTACACTTAAAGAGAATACATAGTCTGCAGTTGGTTGATGCTGTTTCATAAATGTCAATTAGGTGGTGATTGATAGTGTTGTTCATATCTTTTGTGTCTATGCAGATGTTTTATCTCATTTTTCTCTGAATTGCATATCAATGGATGCTAAAATCTCTTGATATAATTGTACAGCCATGTTCTCCTTAATTCTGTCCATTTTTTTTTTTGGTGTATCTTGAAGCTCTGTTACTAAAGGCATACACATTCTATTATTGTTATGTATTCCTAACAAAATTATATTATCAGTATAAAATGCTCATTAATTTTTAAAAAAGCTTTCAGAACTCTTGGAAAATGAAGATATGATAAACTGAAATTTAAAAATATTTGTGTTAAAAAGAAGATTCAAAAGATAAAGTTGTAGAAACCTCCCAGTAAGTGAAACAACAACAGCAAAGAAAATAACAGTGATGGAAAATGGTAGATAAATAATAAGAACCTGAGAAAATTGCTCTGGGAGATCCACATTCAAATAGTAAGAGTTTTGTTTTGTTTTTTAAGTAGAAGTAAATTATCCAGGAACTAATATAAGAACATTTCCTATAAGAGAAGGACACAGTTTACGAGATCCAAAGGGCCTCCCAGGGTCCAGAGTAGTGTAGGTTGAAGAACTACACCAAGGTGCTTGTGAAAGTTCAGAATATCTGGGTGTTCTGTGGACCCCTTTCCTTTGCTTGACTGCTGAAGGAATGGTTTTAGCCCTGAGAGAAGTACTTGTTCTAGGGTGAAAAGCAGGGACCTTCCTTTTCAGTTCCTGAGTCTTGTCCTCAGCTCACTTGAACATAGACTCACAGCTGAAGCAGCCTGCCAAGAATTCAGAGCAGCCCGGTTCCCCTCACCCAGGTTTTTGGTTTGACTGGAGTCGTGTGAATCTTTGAAATGTCCTTAGTACTCAAGCACTCAGGCGCCAAGAATCTTTGTTTAACCACTTTAGCAAGTTAATCCCCAGATTGTGATTTAAGTCTGTTACCAAATTCATTAAGAATAACGTACTGTATGCTTCTGTAGGGAGAATATTTGCCCCTACATGTGATAAGACCTAACGGCTACCCCTAGAACACTTATGAGTTGATACTCTTGAGCAGTTTGGGAAATAATTTTCAAATTAAGTGTAATGAATTAAGTCATTTTGGAGGCCATCCAAATGAGGGCACCAAGACCAACAGTGGAGGCACTGGGAAAGAGCGAGGGCCTGGGATCACACCCTGCCAGTCCTGTGCGTATGCTCCCCAACTCTAGGATAATTAACCACAACCACAGTTTTCTGGGGCATTCCGTTAAGGACAATCAGGACTGGGCCTTAAATCATGCCTCTATGTGGCTCTCAGCCACCTACCCCCTGGTTTTACTTGGGTTTGTCTTCACACCCCATGTCATTTAAAGGCCTCCAGTGAAGGCTGTCTTTACAGCCAGTGGTCAGTGTCTGCTGCGGTTCCCGACTCCAGCCCTAGGCAGCTACGATCACTGCTGCTCCTCTGCTTCTCCAGCCGACTCTGAACCCGCCGGCGCAACTCCAGTGATTACAGCTTGTGACCCTCTAGAGCGGTCGGGCCAGTAAGTGAGCACGGTGCTTCCCATTTCCAGAAGGAGTCTTGTTTTTCCTGTTTGACACACCCTTTGGTTGAGGAAACTTGAACAGGTTGGAACCAGTATCCATTTCATTTGGAGACACTATCTGGAGTCTCCTCAACTACCTCCTTGGCTGGTTCTAGGCTGATGTCCCAGGGGCTTTGGGCTACATCTCAGGGGATTTTCTGCCTTCCTAGAGCAGTAGCCTCTCCCCTTATTCTGTCTCTTGCAGCCACACACACATGAAGTGATGGCGTCTTTGTCTCCCGCTTATTACCAAGGACTGATAGTCCTGGTCTCATGGCTAATTTTGATGCTTTCATCACTTTTTTCTTTTATCCCAGTAAGCCTTCAGGTTTTAGACAATAAAATTTCTCTTATCCTAGAGCTATGCCAGAGTTCTCAAGGAGTGACACAGATAAAAGCATCCCTTGGAACTGTTCTGCAATGTGTGGGGTGCTGTGCTAAACACATCATTGACATGATCTCATTTGATCTTAATCTAAGCCCTGTGAACTACCCATTTCAGAGATGAGAATATCCTGGCTTGGAGAATCGAATAAGCTTGCCATAAGAATGTGGAGGGAAAAAAGCAGAGATTTGAATCCAGGGATTCCCTGAGCCCATAACCCATACTCTTAATCACCGCTCCACGTGCTCTGCCTCAGGAAAGATGGAGAATACTGCCCACTTCACTGCAAAGGGACACACAGAGATCACACCCGGGTCTGGATTTTAACAATGTGGGCTGATTCAAATTTCATTTCATTAAAGAGAACTCCTGGGTGCTTGTTTGTTGGCATCACTAAGATTAGTAAGGATGGTTCAGAAGGGAGTTCAGAAATTTCCCTGCCTTAGAAATTCGAGAGGCTAGTAGCATAGAGGTGTTAGCTGCTCAGTCATGTCCAGCTCTTTGCAACCCCAGGGACTGTAACCTGTCAGGCTGCTCTGTCCACGGGATTCTCCAGGCAAGGATACTGAAGTAGGTTGCCATTCCCTTCTCTAGAGGGTCTTCCCAGGGGTCGAACCTGGGTCTCCTGCATTGCAGGCAGATTCTTTACATACACAAATAGTTAAACACTGTGTAATACAGTTTTATTCAGCAGATAGAAGAGAATGCAGTAATAACAAAGCCAGTAGGGATCTACAATGACAACTTAAGACTAGAAAGGAAGAGTTAAGCCTCAGAATGCTAGGCAGGAGATCTGAAATGCAGAAACTAGTGGGTCTAGTGTAGCTGGAGACGTTTTTATGAAAAAAGGTGGACTTAAACTTACCCTGGAACCAATGAGATTTTGGTTAGTGGAGAAGAAGAGAGAGGGCATTTCAAGGAAGAGAAAGTATGATCAAAGGTAGGAAAGAGGGAATGAATGTAGATGTTTGGTAAGGCATCAGGATGGGCCAGACTCTAAAGTGTGGAGGATAAGTTTGAGAAGCATCTTGAGAGTAATACTCAAAATTTGGAATTGAGTTTGAAGGCAATGGGGGTTCACAGAAGGCATTTGAATATAGGAAAGACAGGCCCCCCAAAAATTCATGTGGAATATTTTTCTCACAGCTTGGGTCATTTCTCCATATCAAATGACTGTGGCTGGAGTCAAGATGTTAACACTGGACTCCAGAATTAGGGTCTGTTTTCTATTCAATATTAAAGCCACATTCTTCCTGCCCAGATTTTCTCCCTCAATTGAGAGAAAGCCTCATATGAAAAGTGAGAACTTGCTTACTGGCTCAGAATAAAGAATCTAGATGATTTTAGTAATAGAGTCATCAGTTCTGATCATCTCCTTTTCCAACATGAGGATGTACTTGCCAAAAGAATGGCAATGCTTGTTAAGCTAGCCAGAACAATTCCACCTTGTTCAGATCCAGAACATGCTCTGTCTTTTATGCAGGGCTAAAAACTCTCCGACATATTCCTGTTTTCTGCTTCCCCCTTTCCTAGAGTCCAAACAGACTATTTTTCATTATTTCCTCTATCAAGAGAATATGCACTTTCCTTGGTTATACATTGAGTGACATTAACAACATTCAAATCCTAAGAATGTATATGGATCACACTGGCTCTTTTTTGGGTATTGAGAAACACTTCAATTTTCTTGTTTCAACTGAATGAACAAGCTGTTCTCCTTTCTGTAGAATTGGGAAACACTGTAATCTCAGGAGTAACTTTTGCAGGGGACTGATTTCACCCATTCTAAATTGTTAACATTCTCAACTTCAGAGAATATTCTTACCCCCAGGTCTGGAAAGGTTGTGATCACTTTGCATCTTACAGCTTTCACTGTCTCTCTGCCTAAACCATGAGCCATTATGGTGCTGCTGCTGCTGCTGCTAAGTCGCATCAGTTGTGTCTGACTCTGTGCGACCCCATAGACGGCAGCCCACCAGGCTCCTCTGTCCTNGTGATCACTTTGCATCTTACAGCTTTCACTGTCTCTCTGCCTAAACCATGAGCCATTATGGTGCTGCTGCTGCTGCTGCTAAGTCGCATCAGTTGTGTCTGACTCTGTGCGACCCCATAGACGGCAGCCCACCAGGCTCCTCTGTCCTTGGGATTCTCTAGGCAAGAGCACTGGAGTGCATTGCCATTTCCTTCTCCAATGCATGAAAGTGAAAAGTGAAAGTGAAATCATTACTGATTTATCTCTCCTTTGTTTTTTTTAATTTATTTTAACTTAATTAAAAATTTTTATTGAAATACAGTTGATTTACAATGTTGTGTTAGTTTCTGCTGTATAGCAAAGTGAATCATTATACATATACATATATCCACTCTTTTAGATTCTTTTCCCATGGAGATCATTACAGAGTATTGAGTAGAGTTCACTGTGCTATACAGTACATCCTTATCTCTGTCCTTTGAATCTATAAGTGATGGGAAAATCTCTCTATGTTTCCCTTGTGTTGCATTCAAAACCTAATGAGGATATGCTATTATGGATTACCTGTACATTTTAGCTAGCAATATTACAATTCTTTTATTTACAAACTTGTCTGGTCATCATCGGAGGAAACAGGTAATATTTGAGATGTTTCATCCTAAAATACCCATGAAACTGCACAGATAGCGTTAAAATAAGAAGGAAAATAAATGTAAATTTAAGATGGAGGAAGACCATGTGCTTAAATCCATAGGGAATGTCTACTACTGTAATTGTCAGTGGGATGGACTGAGAAGCACATTCTCAAGATTATGAGATGCATGGCTCACGAACTGAACCAGAGAAGCTCAGCTGGTGCTGAAGGAGAATGGGAGGCAAGTACCCCTGGCCCCCATCTTTTGCTCCCAACTACTTCAGGAATTTGGAGATACACTGGCCAGAAAAGCAAACATTCCAGCTGGGAAGAAACTGCCTTCTGAGCCAGCCAGAGGTACGTCCCGAGTCAGACCTCCCACCCAGCCCATCAATTTCTCCTCCCATCCCTTAGAAGAGTATGGCTCCCAGTCCACAGCCCGGCAGGATGTAGATGGAGACAAACAGAGGCGGGTTCTGTCCTGGAAGGGCTAGTTGTGTAATAAAAAGTACTGTAGGGTATTTTAAAGCAATTATCCTCCAATTAAAAATAAATGAATTTAAATTAAAAAATAATACAAAGTACTGTAGGAACTTTCATGGTGGCTCAGTAGTTAAGAATCTACCTTCTGACGCAGGGGACGCAAATGTAATGCCTGGTCAGAGAACTAAGATTCCACATGTGGTGGGGCAACCAAACCTGTGCATTGCAATGAAGGTTTTGCAAGCTGCCTCCAAATAAATAATTTTTTTTAAGTACTGTAAATTTGGAGAGGGACAAGAAGGGGGAGGGCAGTGCATGCTTGGAGAGCATAGGACAGCAGACTCTGTTGTCTCCTACTAGTGTCTACTGCTTAGAGCAAGAGCCCCAGTCTAAGGCCCAGAGATGTCCATGGGATTCTTCTTCTCCAGTCCACAATAGCTAGATATCTGTCGGATCCTGAGAAAGGAGGCAGGCACGTCTGTGAGCCAGTGTGCCCTTCAGATCCGCTTTACTTGTGCCCAAGAGGAAACTGAGGGACAAAAAAGACTTCATCAGGACTACCCACTAGCAAGTGCCAGGCTGGAACATACTGTTCTCTTTTGCAAAGAGACAGAAAAATGCCCAAAGGGGCCTAAGGAAAGAATACTGCAAGATAAAGGAAAGGAAGCCTTTTTGTTAAAACTTGATGTGAGATTATATCACTGAAAATAAATTTCTCCAGGAAGGAGAGAAACATTTTAGCAGACATATTTCTGGTTGTCTCAAAAAGATGTGGGAAGGCCTCGCCACAATAAGATCAGAGTCAGGGGCCATCTGGAGAAAACAGATTGGGATGAAGTAAGATTTGCAAAGGCTGAAATGGGAAACGAGGGTAAATATGCTAAAAGTATAATAGAATTAAACACCTGTATGAAAGAGTGTCAATACAGAGAAGACATAGCAGAAATCAAATCAGTAAAGTAGAAGACAAAATAAGGGAAAGGAACAAGATGAAAATGTTCAGAGAGAACACAGTAAGCACAGATCTAATCTGAGAATTACATTTATTCCCAATGAAGAAATGGAACAAAATACTGGAAACAGCAGTCAAGCACACGTCAGAAGGAAACTATTCTAAGCTGGAGAAGATTTGAGACAAAAAATTAAAATGACCAGAACGATATAGAGGCATATCTTTTAAAATACCAATACTTGAGTTTCCAAGTTAAAGAAAAGAATCTTTCAGGCATTTAGATAGATGTGACTAGGTTACTAATGAAATAAACATCAAGCTGGGCTCAGACTTTCTCAACCCTGAGGACTGTTCCAGAAGGCAAGGTCGTGTCTCAAGAATTCCATATTCACCCAACATGACGTTTATGTTCGAAGGCTATAGAAATTGATTTTCAGATTTACAAGGAGGCTGTAAATATATCTTGCATGGCCTTTTCTAAAAAAAAAAAAAAAAAAGTATCTGAATTTCCTGTCCAATTGATCAACAGATGAATTTGTATAAGGAAACACACACATAAAATGACTTGCAGAGAGCGCTGGAGACTATTCAAAATATAAAAAATAATAGTTTTAAATGTGATTCAAAAGCTGTATGCAACACCTAATACCTACTGTTGAAAAAGGATTTACTTGGGTCTAAAACTGAAAATAGATAGACTGATAAAAGAGGGAGGAGGAATATGTTCCAAGTTATCCACTGTGAGCTGGTGGATCTTTTTTTTTTTTTGTAGTTAGGGAGAAATATATAAAATTGTTTTCTGTGAGTAATTTTTGTTTGAAAACTGACTTCTCCAAGAGAATGCTTTTCGGCAGCTTATCTCTAAAACTGGAATTATTATATGGCCATGTATCTGGTTTCAGATCCTAATAGGAAAATGAAAGAAGATGAAGGAAATCCTGATAAGCTGAGGTGTTAAGAAATTACATAGAGAGACAAGATACATGAATGATTTTCTTTCTTCTTATCTTTTTTTTCTTTTTTTCAAATTAAGAAAAATGCTGGCATCAGGGAGAGTGAGCAGCAGTCAGTGGAAACTCAACTAGTATGACATTGGTAAGATAAGTTTTCTTATTTGATAAGTTGTTTAAAAAAATCCGTTTCTTTGTTGATTATGAGAGTTTGCTCAGGAATTCATGAATTGCACTTAAGCCAATATAAGAACTTTGAAATAATTTTTTTTCTTTTGTTTTGGCTTTTGTTGAAGCTTTGATTTGAAGTAAGTGGGAGAGGAATCTGAGGAATTCTTCCATGTGGTGCTCTTCATGGAGTGGGTGTAGAAATGAGAAACTAGAAATTACGCCTATGCTGAATATCAGAAATAATTATGATTTTAAAGTATTAAAGCTTCAGTCTAAGTCATAATCTTTTCCTGTCTTTGTTGTGCTGTTTATCTTTGCTGAAGTTATGTCTATACCAGTTATAGTTGTTAAAGGAAAAAAAAAAGTGCTACAAGAATTTGGGGAAAATCCATCATATTGTGGTGCAAGTATTTGGTTACTTGGGAAAATCTTGCTGCCTCCTGATTTTTAATAAAAACAGAAGATCCCGTTCTTGACCAGGATATAATTAATAACCTTCCCTGCAACCCTCAAAACATTCTAATTCATTTTGTCATTGATTGCTGACAACTCATCTATGGTTTCCCCATCTTTAATGTGTTTCTAAGCATACAAAGGATAGATGCAGTAAGGGTAAGTTAGACAGAATCACTTAAGGCCTTTCGTAGACTATGAATTGTCCCAAACCACTCACTGCTGCTCTCTAAAGGGTTTGTTTAGTATTTATTTGCTCCTTACAAACAGTGGTGCCATTCTTACAGGGAAGGAATTTTAAAAGATGTGTAACATCAGTATGTACAACCAACCAACCGAGAGTCCTGATGACTCACAATGCATGCAGACTCCACCAATTGTGTGGAAGACATGGAATAAATATGAAACTTAGTCTCTGCTCTCAATGAAGTGGAAAGCTAGTTTAGGCAGAGCACTATGACACAAATGAAGTGACTAACAAACCATCAGGTGTGAAGCTGGATTGTACTGTCTTCCCTGTGCTTGTGTTTCTTCATCTATAAAATTAGAAAAACTAGTTATAATAAAACTACTTATCCCAATAGGATCTGGTGCATAGTGCTCAACAGAGGTTAGCCCATAATCATTGTTATTTAAATTACTGTTAATTTGTAAATGTAACAGGAGGTAAGAAAGAAAGAAGTGATCAGGATGTGGTGCAGAAGTGGAGAATGTTTAATTCCTGATTGTGATTTGAGCTGGGCCTTTGAATGATATGTAAAATTTAGCTAGCTGGTGACTTAAAGCATTGGGGAGGTCATATGAGGTGGGAAAAATAGTCATTGTAGAGGCATGTAGGTTGCTGCCTTTACAGTTAAAATAATAGCCTGATTGGTTCAGTGGGTATGTATAGAACATTGTGGGAAACAAAATTGAATGGATAGGGTGGGGTGAGATTATGGAGGCTTTACAAATCAGGCAAAGGAGTTCAGATTTTGATAGGATCAGCAATGAATTGTCTCTACTTGAGTGGGAGGAGTGATATAACAGAGAGGAGTCTGGTAGCGGGAGGCAGGATGTTTGGAGGGAGTGGAGTGCAAGAAGGCTGTTAACACTGCCCCTATGATCAGGGCTTAGTTGGCGGAATGGACAGTAAGACATAGACCCAAGAAACTATAAAGGAAGAAGTGACAAGTAGGGGGAAAATAACAGGAAAATGAAATAATAGTAATGTTTTGAAATCTAGTGCCATATTTTCTGAGCCCAGCACCTGGATACAAGGTTGACAAATATGTGTGTATTCATGAAACAATTGAGGGGTCATGTATGGATGTGAGAGGTGGACTGTGAAGAAAGCTGAGCGCCAAAGAATTGATGCTTTTGAACTGTGGTGTTGGAGAAGACTCTTGAGAATCCCTTGGACTGCAAGGAGATCCAACCAGTCCATTCTGACGGAGATCAGCCCTGGGATTTCTTTGGAAGGAATGATGCTAAAGCTGAAACTCCAGTACTTTGGCCGCCTCATGCAAAGAGTTGACTCATTGGAAAAGACTCTAAGGGATTGGGGGCAGAAGGAGAAGGGGACAACAGAGGATGAGATGGCTGGATGGCATCACTGACTTGATGGACGTGAGTCTGAGTGAACTCCAGGAGTTGGTGATGGACAGGGAGGCCTGGCGTGCTGCAATTTATGGGGTCGCAAAGAGTCCGACACGACTGAGCAACTGAAATGACTGAACTAAACTGAACTCAATTGAAGATGCCCCTGAAAATGAGACTTATGAGGAGCAAAATACATGGCCAGGCAGAGAACAAAGACTAATAAAACTGGGAAAGGATATGAAGAGGGAGCTATCCAATCCAATATTCTTTTAGCTTGTACCTATTGTGTATCTGCATTCCTGCTGTGTAGGAAATGTTTGCTAGGAAGCAAACGTTGGTTTAAAAATCCAGGACTGTAATGATCTACTTCCATGTGTATATCTTTCATGGGTCTATTGGTGCTTGAGGGTAAAATGGCATCATGTTTAAAAATAGTGATTATATCAATTGGGGATAGCCTGGTGTCCTACCTATGTTCAAATCCTGATTCCACCACATGTAACTGTACCCTCCTGAATGAGCTACTGGAACTTTCTATGCCTCATGGTTAAAATGGAATAATATTAATATCTACTGCATAGTGATATTGTGAGACTTAAGTGAAATGATACATGCTAAGTGCTCAAAACAGTGCCTAGAGGGTGCCAGATATTATCTAGGAGGAGTTGCAAGGGTAGTCTTAGTGGTGAGTCACAGTGCAGGTGAGCGGAAGTAGTTCACTTTACCCCGCTGAATGTAAACATCATAACCTTCAGGAAATGGGTCTTCAACCAATATACTGAAAGCATAGTTGTCCAAGCTAATTCCTGTTAACCTGCATGTTTAAGACTAGAAGTACAGAGTGAATATTTGGGATTGGGGGTTATCCAGTAAAGCCCAAATCTCATGTTTCAGAGAGTGTCACCTGGGTTCTTGCAAAGACCATTTAATTAAAGAAATACTCTGCAGATTGCATTTCCTATAGACACAGCATTTGAAAGGTAAGAGGGAAAACACTAGGAACCTACTGTTTGCAGAACTATAAAATAGAAAAGACTCAGATACTTTTTATATGAGTTAATAACACTGGATTCCAGGTTAGGCTCCCTTAGATCATGTTTTCTCTGTCACTCAGGCTGGATTTTATTCTAGCCCTTATGCTGCAGATAAGTTGTATCCTAGGTTGGGATAAGTGGCCACCTTAAAGTAAGTGTGTTTTGTCAAAGGAAGATTCCAAGTCACTTGATTGAAAACTGAAAAGTGTTAGAGTACTTTCTGGCATGTGAGCTTCTCCAAATGCTTTCTGGAGTGGGCCATTCAGCCAGTAAATCAGTAACAGAGATTAGGGCATATGCAGAACAGGCCCGTTTATTTTCCCAGGAACTGGCCCCAATTTGTGTTATGTTTTAATTTGTTTGTTCAAATCAAGCTTATAATTGTGCTTTTCCCTGGGTATACCAGAAGGCAAGCAGTATGGTGATGGGAATGTCAACTCTTGCCATTCGTCAAAGGAGTTGGAAGTTTCAGAGACTGTAGAATGGGGATCATTTCAGTATAGAAAGGAAAAACATGTCTAGCCAGGGATGGCCATCTGAATTTGATTAGTGCTTTCTTTGACATAAGAGAGATGCTGCCTCCAATAGAATTATATGGTTTTGCCTACTTTGGGCTCAAATCCACATGTTCCCTAGAGCTGTTTACTATCCACCTGAAATGTTGATTGGGGCTTTTGTCATGGCATGAGGACAGGACGCAGGCCCTTTTCTGGGGCCAGCGTGAGCACATGCTATAATGGGGACTAAAGAAACTCACACCCACATTTGGCCTTAGGCCACATAATCCCTCCAGGGCCCGTGGAGGGGCTCCTCAATTCATGTCTCTAGAACAAAGCTTGAACTGCCACAGAGCAGATTGGAAGGACTCTGCCGGTTTTTCCATACCCTATTTTTTTCCCAGGGAGTCAGAATTGTAGCTTTTATTCCATCTCTGCTCATTGAGAATCCCTGGGAATAGTAAAATTCAGGAATGCCACAAAAATTCTTACTAAGTGGGAGCATCTGTCTAAAGAACAGAAATAGGCTCAATACAACTATAACAGGAATGTGTTGTTCAGTCTCTAAGCTGTGTCCATCTCTTTGTGACCCCGTGGACTGCAGCACGCCAGGCTTTCCTGTCCTTCACTGTCTGCTAGAGTTTGTTCTAACTTATGTCCATTGAGTCTGNTCTGTCTAAAGAACAGAAATAGGCTCAATACAACTATAACAGGAATGTGTTGTTCAGTCTCTAAGCTGTGTCCATCTCTTTGTGACCCCGTGGACTGCAGCACGCCAGGCTTTCCTGTCCTTCACTGTCTGCTAGAGTTTGTTCTAACTTATGTCCATTGAGTCTGTGATGCATCCAACCATCTTGTCCTCTGTCATCCCCTTCTCCTCCTTCCCTCAGTCTTTCTTAACATCAGGGTCTTTTCCATAAGTAGGCTCTTTGCATCAGGTGGCCAAAGTATTGGAGCTTCAGTTTCAGCATCAGTCTTTCCAGTGAATATTCAGCGTTGATTTCCTTTAGGATATACTGGTTTGATCTCCTTGCTGTCCAAGGGACTATCAAGAGTCTTCTCCAGCACCACAGTTTGAAAGCATCAATTCTTGGGCACTCAGCCTTCCTTATGGTCCAACTCTCACATCTGTACATGACTACTAGAAAAATCATAACTTTGGCTATACAGACCTTTGTTGGCAAAGTGATGTCTCTGCTTTTTAATATGCTAAGTTTATCATAGCTTTTCTTCCTAGGAGTATGCATCTTTTAATTTCATGGCTGTAGTCATCTTCTACAGTGGTTTTGGTGTCCAAGAAAATAAATCTGCCACTGTTTCCACTTTTCCCCCATATATTTTCCATGAAGTGATGGGACCAGATGCCATGATCTTAGTTTTTCTTGAATGTTGAGTTTTAAGCCAGCTTTTTCACTCTCCTCTTTTACCCTCATCAAGAGGCTCTTTAGTTCCNTTTTCCCCCATATATTTTCCATGAAGTGATGGGACCAGATGCCATGATCTTAGTTTTTCTTGAATGTTGAGTTTTAAGCCAGCTTTTTCACTCTCCTCTTTTACCCTCATCAAGAGGCTCTTTAGTTCCTCTTCACTTTCTTCCATTTGACTGGTATCATCTGCATATCTGAAGTTGTTGATAGTTCTCCTGGCAATCTTGATTCTAGCTTGTGATTCATCCAGCCTGGTATTTTATACAATGTACTCTGCATAGGAATTAAATAAGCAGGGTGACAAAATACAGCCTTGATGTACTCTGTTCCCAATTTTGAACCAGCCCTTTGTTCCATGTCCAGTTCTAACTGTTCCTTTTTGACCTGCATACAGGCTTCTCAGGAGACAGGTAAGGTGGTCTGGTATTCCTATCTCATTAAGAATTTTCCACAGTTTGTTGTGAACCACACAGTCAAAGGCTTTAGTGTAGTCAACAAAGCAGAAGTAGATGTTTTTCTGGAATTCCCTTGCTTTTTCTGATTCAGTGATGTTGGCAATTTGATCTCTGATTTCTTTGCCTTTTCTAAATCCAGTTTGTACATCTGGAAGTTCTTGGTGTTAAGACCTTCTAGGCTTACAAGGAATTTGAATTTTTCTTTAAGTACCATGAGAAACTTTTAGACGATTTGAATATGGGAGATAACAAAATTTGATTTGAAAATGACAGGCAAATAGTGTTGAAGATTACTCAAAATTTATTTTTTAATAAATATTTCATTTTTATATGTTTTAGGAAAAATGAAGGGAACTGAGACTTATTGAACACCTTTAATGTACTCCATATTGTTTTGGATATGTCTATGTTTCATGTAAGTTTTAGAACAATTCTAGAGGTAATTCTTAGTATCTCTGTTCATCCTGATGATAAAATTGAGACTTGGAAAGATGAAGTAATTTACCCCAGACCACATGGATAGAGCAAGCCAAAAATCAGTTCCTGATGAGGAGTGCCGTGTTGTCTTAGTGCTTGAGTGTCTAGTATAGTGCCTTGAACACAGAGGACATCTAATAAATCTTTGTTAAAATACGAAAAGAGCAAACATTTTCATTAAAAAACTTTATCTTCAGTATCAAATGCCAAAATGATAGTTTAGCATAAGAAGTAAATGAAAATAATAGCATTAGCCCTACTTCAGTGAGGGTCTGAGAAGCTTTAGAAACTCTCTAGAAAAACTCAGGACTTGTATTTAAATTAGGATCTGAGTCAGGGTTCAGTCATGGGAAACACAATCCACTTTCTGAAGCAGAAAGAAATTTAATCCAGGATTTCAGTACATTCAAAATTGTTGGAGAGGGATACCTGGCCTCTTCAGGACTGTGACTGAAATCTGAGAAGTCCTGGCACCTGAGTTGCCTGAGAAATTTATGAAGAGTGACATCAGAAAGAAGACAAACTAGATTTTTGGCCCTCATCAGAGAAACAGCAACCAGCATATACTCAACAGACAAGATACCTGTGTGAAGATCTCAAAATTGTTGGGAAGGTTGGAAAAGGGGCTGCCAGGCCAGGACTCCCGGCTGACCCCCAGAGCAAATGACTATCTGACCTGCCAGGGGAAGCACCCTCTACCTCCTATTGCTACTCAGGAGCAGGATGTGACTAGAAGTTCGTGGACTAGACTGAACACATCACCTTAGCTGCAATCAAACAACCCAGAAAGCTCCATTACCACCACCAGAATAGCCCCTCAGCAGTCACACAGCTGGAGCCTGGAGCCTGGGACTCTGAAGAACAGCAGTGTCTGCCAACAGCAGGGTAGAAGCAGCAGGAAAAACAGTCCCACCCTTATGTCCATCTTCCAAATCTCCCACACATGTATCTATTGGCAAGACTGATTTGCAAACCATACCCTGGCCACAAGGAACCTGCAGAACATAGCTTTCAGCTTTCCAACCTCTGTGTCAAAGAAGGCAAGTGGGGTGGACGGTGGATACCAAGTTCTCACAGTGACACAGTCTTCCCCTTTCTGCCCAAATGCAGTATCTGCCACTTCGCAAAGCAGTTGGGAAACTCTTTAGGAATGTAGCCAACATGGTAGGGTTTGGGTTGACACCAGTCAGAGCAATGAAAGGCTGCATTAGCAGCTTCCTGTGTGAGAAGCTTCTTGGGTCTGTGTTTGTCCCGTGATACTTCTGCTGTCCTCAAAGAGAAATGAACAGAGGATTTAGATTACGCCCTGGAAGGTCCCCAGAAGAACACAGTGTGATTACAGCTCACATGATGTCTCGACTAATCTTGCCAAGTGTTTAACCAAGTTCATAGCATCTGTGGATGGTTGGATTTTAAGAAGCCTGAGACTGTGGGTCTTAGACGGCCTCTCACCAACCACCAGCTTTGAGAAGGTGGAGGATATCTTGCCTTTGCATCACAGCTCCCTTATATGAGAAGTTTATTTTCAGAGTGGACTTGGCATGAGATGAAGATTGGACAAAGCCAGTCTAGTAAGTCATACCATACCTTACTCCTCAGAAGTTTGAGCTGAGAAATTTGAGAGCATTCCATGTCAGTTGAGGATACAACTCTTTCCCCAAGTCCTCACAGAAAGACTTTGACTTGACTCTTGGCTTTAAATATAGAAGTTTGTTAATAGATTTTCACATGTCTTTAGTGGCACTTGCACAATGCTGATCACTTTCCTGGTCCATTCAGACCTTTGCGTATCTATAGACTCAAACACAGGCTGTTTATTTAATGTTGAAAATGATAACTTCAGTGTTGGGGTTGCTTGTTCTTCTTCCGAAGATGCTGGTGATTCCCTTCTTTTTCATTTGACATATATTATTATATTAGCCAAAAATCTCTGAACTTGCAGCCCGTAAGAGGAATGTTGTAATGCTCTGTGGATGACCTGGAAAGGTTGTAAGATACAGTATTAAGTGAAAAAAAGCAAGGTTCAGAGTAGTATATATAGTATGTATATATGTATAGTATAAAACCATTTTTATTTTTGAAGCACTGGTGAAATGCAGCATCCGCATTGCCCAGGAACTTGTTAGAATGCTGATTCTTAGGCTTCACCCCCGCTCCTCCCAATGCCCAGCACCCAGCCGTACTACTGAATTGGAAACTCTGGATGTGGGGCTGGCAGTGTGACCTCCAGATGGTGGAGAACCACAGCTCTTGTGTGTCCTGTCCTGGGATTGTTTGCTACTATATGCAGTGTCCTAGGGTATGCATCCCTGCTCCCAGGTGGTGCTAGTGGTAAAGAACCCACCTGCCAAGGCAGGAGACATAAGTTTGATGCTTAGATTGGGAAGATCCCTTGGAGGAGGAAATGGCAACCCACTCCAGTATCTTTGCCTGGATAATCCCATGGACAGAGGAGCCTAGAGGGCTACAGTCAGTGGGATTGCAGAGTGGAATCATGACTAAAGCAACTTAGCACACACAGGTTTTTAATACCTTTAAAATTTGCATATGATTTGCATATGATCCCAGTAAATGAATTACTTACATTTGTAAAGGATTTTGATTTCATTCTCCCTGATTCATTGTATTCATATATGTCTTTTCTTTACAAAATCGGTAAAAATTATTTAAAAAATTAAATGTGCTGAAAAATGCTGGCAACTAGAAGAAGAAAAATATCTAGAGAACTATATTGGAGAAGGAAATGGCAACCCACTCCTGTGTTCTTGCTTGGAGAGTCCCAGGGACGGGGGAGCCTGGTGGACTGCCGTCTATGGGGTCGCACAGAGTCGGGCACGACTGAAGTGACTTAGCAGCAGCAGCAGAGAACTATATATTAGGCCAAGGTGCTTCNTTGGAGAAGGAAATGGCAACCCACTCCTGTGTTCTTGCTTGGAGAGTCCCAGGGACGGGGGAGCCTGGTGGACTGCCGTCTATGGGGTCGCACAGAGTCGGGCACGACTGAAGTGACTTAGCAGCAGCAGCAGAGAACTATATATTAGGCCAAGGTGCTTCAGCCTTTGATATCTATACAGATTTCTGGAGGGCCTCATTAAAATGTGAGAGCTGATTGAGGCCTGAGGTTTTGCATTTGTAACCAGCTCCAGGCCAAAGCGTTGGTCTGTGGATCACATTATGAATGGCACACCAGCCATGGTTATTTGTGGAAGGTAAAATTATGGGAGAATTTCACTTTGTGCATTTCACCTTTGTGCATTGTTTGAATTTAATTTCTTGCAAAGAGCTATATTGGGAGAGAAGAGTAAAGAATTTTAAAATCTTTCATCAGAATTTGTCTTACTTCTATCTCTCTCTGCTCTGTAGGCTTAGCCTTTAATATAGCAAAAATTTCCAAGAGTACATCAAAAGGAAACTGATTCATTGATCATATGCATCCCCATGCCACCCAGCTTATTGTGGATATAAACATTAAAGAGAAATGTTTTTTAAAAGTGGTGTTAGGTGGTAGAGGGCACCTGAAAAGTACTCATATTAGCTGGAATTTTTTTCAGTGGAAAGCATCAGAAACCTAAGCAAAACAGGCTTAAGGAACCAAAGGAAATTTTCAAGACATCCAAAGGAAATGATATTAACAGTTTCAGTCACGGCTGAATCTAAGTCTCCATCAAATGACACCCTTAAGAGTTGGTCTCTTGCTCTCTCTAGGCTCTCCTTTCCTCTGCAATGGCCTTGCCTCCATGTAGACCCTCTCTCCCTAGGATGGCCACCAGAAGCCAGAGGTTCTATGTCACCAGATTAGCAGCCACAGCAAGACGAGAACTCCTCTTTGCAGCAAGTCCTGTCAGTGATGTCTGCTGGCGTGAACTCCTCTCTGGACCAATCTCCCCATCAATCTGACTCTAACTAGCTCAGCTTTCCCACAGTTACATTTCTGAAGAAGCCTAAGTGTGGTATAACCCCACCCAAAAAAACTGAGAGGACGGGATTATTCCCCAGAGGAGAACTAAAATGTTGATGCAAGAACAAGGCAGACAGATGTACAAGTGAGAGATGATGTTATATTACTGTGCAGATCTTGCAGTGCAGTATTCTCCTTTTACTTATTTGGAAACCAGAGAAAGTCACAATAGTAAACAGTAGACCCAAGATTTCCCTATTTCTACCCCTTTGCTGTAGAAACCTCTCTACTGTGTTACCTCTTCTTGGAAACTAGAAATGAATTGAATATGAAGCCTCTATAACACATGCTTACCACTGAAATGTCTTCTTAAACACTGTATTTCAGATCTAAAACTTAGAGGAGCTGTAATTGCACATCGATCATCTTTGACTTTCCTACACTGACTGCTCATAGTAAGTAAGAAAACCACATTCCTTCTGTAATAGTAATTCTTGCTCCTCCTTTCCTCCTTGGGCAAACAAGCTGAAGCTTGACTAAGTGTAGCTGCTGGTCTACTTGGAAAAAGTTTGAGTCCTAATCAGGTGATTCCATGAGTAAGGTGGATGCCCTGTGGATGGAGGGGCTCACAGAAATCTCTGATCTTCTTTTGTGGCATATTTTATCTCAGGAACTTGATTAATAGTCTAGACTTGGTCCTCCCTTTGGGCGGGCTTGCTGTCCTCTCAATTTTCCCAGGCACAGCATTATCCTTATGGACAGGTACAGGCATGCATCAGAAATCTGGAGGCTCGCCCAAAAAGTATGTCTGCTGTTTGTAAAGGAGCAATGTAGTAATTACTTATGAGTAATGCAGTGGCAGCTTTTCCATGAGAAATTAAAACTGAAAAAGAAGGCTTTCCTTTGCTTTAAGGAAGGGTATTGGGTGAGTGAATTCTTGCCCTGGGAACTCTCTCTTCTCTTTTCCCCCAAAATCTACCCCTTTATCCCCAGACATCCTTCCTTAAGCACCCTACTCTGGCACTCAGCAAGCCATGGGAATTAGGAAGAACTGGCTGGAAGTAAATGGTCTCCTTGCTCATAGCAATTGAAAGTTTTCTTCCGACGATTCTGGTTCCAGGGGAGTGAGCTGAAGATTAAATCCTGAAGCCTGCCCCATTTGGAGAGCAGCAGCCTGGCTTCTGGTGACCACAGCAGCAGGTAGGAAACGAATGGTTGTTCTTACCTTTTGTTTTTTGTAAAGCATAATTTGAAGGCAAATTTCATGTTAAGTATCAATATATTGGGCATGGAATCAACAAAGGATTTAAATAATATGATTTCTGTCCATCAATCATCCCAGACTAATGAGAAAATTGATTTCTTTTTTGGGGAGGGGTTGGCTTGGGTTGTCCGATATAATAGCTGTTGCAGGAAGGAAGCTGTACCAGGAAGAAATTCATGCCTTGATGAATTAGACAGTCTCTGCGTTCTCTGAATTTTCCCTTGTAGTGTGTGTGTTTGCATACATAAGTGTCCAGTACTCCAGACAAACAGTCGACTTTGTTAAGAACACTCNCTGTACCAGGAAGAAATTCATGCCTTGATGAATTAGACAGTCTCTGCGTTCTCTGAATTTTCCCTTGTAGTGTGTGTGTTTGCATACATAAGTGTCCAGTACTCCAGACAAACAGTCGACTTTGTTAAGAACACTCACAAAAGCACAGATGATGATCTGACCAGAAGACAGGCCCTCTCTGATGCATTGTTTTGTTCTAAATTTTTCAACAGCCCATCAATGGACTTCTTGTAAAACACCACCATACATTTTTTAAAAAGGAAGTTATTTGGAGACATCAATGTTAAATAAGTGTCAGTTACATTCACATCAGTTACACCCTCACTCTTTGGGTTGCAAAAAAAGACTTTTATATATTTTGGGGTCATGTACTTCTGTATAAGGGATATAACTTAGTAAAACTAGACAAGAGACCATAGAGGGAATATGATGAGCTGTTACAGAGTTTGTCATAACCAGATCCCAAATGTTATAAAGATGAAATATGAGGTGTGCATGATAGAATGAAGGAATAAAAGGAGTATGGAAAAGAACAAAATGGAGTTCTATGAGACTTTTCAGGTCTATCTTTTTTAAAGAAACAAAGTGAGAGTCAGCAACCAGAGAATCAATTCTCAGAGACAATGTCTGTCAATTGTGCTATTATGTTATTTTTTAAGTGGCCATACTGAGGCTGCCTGTAGTTTGCCATTTTATGTGTATGTTTGTATGTGTATGTGAGAGAGAAGACACTCTCCTGCTGCGTGGAGTTACAGATCAGTGCTGGGCCTTTTTTTTTTTTTTTAAGTATTTACTTATTTTATTTGTCTGTACTGGATCTTAAGTTATAGCACTTAGGATCGTCCAGCTTTGTTGCAGCATGTGAGTTCTTAGTTACAGCACATGGGATCTAGTTCCCTGACCAGGAGTTGAACCTGGTCTGCTGCATTGGGAGTGTGGAGTATTAGGCAGTGGATCACAAGAAAAGTTCAGATGCAGGGCTATTTTTAAATGAACTTCAGTAAATACTTATTATGTAAATATTATTCAGCACCTCTGTATTCTGGGCATTGTCCTAGGGCCTGGACTATATATATATACACACACACACATATACATACATATATATATATATATATATCATGCTGCATTTTCTCTTCAGTAATCTTTTGTGTGTGTGTGTGTGTGTGTGTGTACTCAGTCATTCAGTCATGTCCGATTCTTTGAGACCCCATGGACTGTAGCCCACCAGGCTCCTCTGTCCATGGGATTATCCTGGCAAGATCACTGGAGTGAGTTGCCATTTCCTGCTCCAGAGGATCTTCCTAATCCAAGCATTGAACCCATGTCTCCTGCATTGCAGGCAGAGTCTACCATGAGACAGGAAGCCCTCAGTAATCTTTATGGAGTTGTCTTTTTGTTGGTAACACCTAAGACAAAAGTCAGAAACCTTTATTTTACTTTCCTTTTATTTGTGTTATCAAAAAAAGGAGAACTCGAAAGGTTTAGTGCAATTACTGGAACACAGCTTCTAAGGTGGCCGGTTATCAAAACTACTTGAGTACTGATATGCTAGAAAAGCATATCCTGTCTTCCAGTTGGAAACGACAACTTGTTGAAACCAAACAGTGCCTCCCAGCTTCCGTAAAATCCAGGGTTCCGAGGCCGAGGACTAGCAGAGCTCTGCTGTCTGATTTGGGTCCTGTTGTGGGTCTTGAGTTCCCTGGCTGAGAGTGAGGTGCTGGTCGTTGACAGGAAGTTTGGCCCCAAGGCAGGGGCGATGCCGTCTCTGCACTGTTTTCTCCCCCAAACCCTGTGAGAGTGAGAGAGGTGGGCAGGGGGCTGGACAGAACTGCTGCCCCAGTGGAGGGGTCTTCTCCAGATGTCTCCCAGGGGACCTTCTTCATTGTATATCATGTGTGAATGGCCCTTGTGTGTGTGTGTGTGTGTGTGTGTGTGTGNTGCTGCCCCAGTGGAGGGGTCTTCTCCAGATGTCTCCCAGGGGACCTTCTTCATTGTATATCATGTGTGAATGGCCCTTGTGTGTGTGTGTGTGTGTGTGTGTGTGTGTGTGTTACTCATTCAGTTGCATCCGACTCTTTGTGACCCCATGGACTGTATGTAGCCCACCATGGTCCCCTGTCCATGGAATTCTCCAGGCAAGAATACTGGAGTGGGTTGCCATTCCCTTCTCCAGGGATTGAACCTAGGCCTCCCACATTGTGGGCAGACTCTTTACCATCTGAGCCACTAGGGAAGCCCATGAATGGCCCCTGAGCCCTCAGCAGGCATGACTGAATCTCCTTGAGGACCAGCCCTGATGCCTCTTCTGTCCTGAGAAGCTAACTTCTGAGCTGGATGAGACAGACTCGGGAACTGGGCTGATAGATGTGGAGGCTGCATCATCACTGGCACACTCCCTTCCTCTTCACTTCTCCCCTACAGCCGCCACTTTTTGTGGTTGACATCAATGATACCTAATTCCTCACTCTGGAAAATGTCTGAGTCGGTCATGGCAAAGTCAAGGGCAGAATCAGCAACAACAACAGAACAAAAATAATAATAGCACCTACCGTGTGTGAGCACTGGCTGTGTGCCAGCCACTGTGCTAAACACTTTACATACATGGTCTCATTTATTCTTTACAACCACCTACAAAGTAGGGAATGCTGGGATCCCCATGATATAGACAAGGAAACTGAGGCTTAGCCATTTACCTGTTGGGAGATTTACATCTGAGTGCCAGACTCTAAAACATTCAACCACAGCTGTGATGTGAGTGATGATCAAGTTTGTAAACACTTAAACATTAACTAAGAGAAGATAGGAAAACAGACCCGTGAGGAGGGTGCTGGAGGTGGCCTTCTGGCTCCCTTGGCTTCCCTGCTCCTCCGTGATGCCTCTGGAAAGGTCTGCCAGAGACCGCCAGGGAGACCAGAGGGCTCGTTCTGCTGCCTGGGGCCTCTCTCTGCAAGTGGCCTCTCACCCCTTCCTTTGAGGTCTGGCAGCCGACATTTATCTTGGTCTTTGTTTACAAACAAGGGTCGTGCATCCTGTTCTTTCTTTGCTATTTGGGGCTGACTTTAATTCCAAAGGAGCATGTGTTTTACTTCCACTGTGCTGTGTTTTTGGAGACAGACTCCAGCCTTAAGAGGAGTCTGAGAGAGTCTATAACCTCTTCTCTCCCTTTCCTCGACTTTCAGCTAGTATGCTCCCCAGAACCTACTTGGAAGCTGGAAGAGTTGTCTGATAGGGGTGGCTTCTGTTTCACCAGCTACCACTGTTAGTACTGTTGGAAATTTCTCTGAGGAAGAGACTGTGGTCTCTAGTCTGTTTACCCGTGGGGTCCACAATTCACAAGTCATGCCGCAGGCTCATTTCTGGAAAATACTCTCACATCTTGAACACTTTCTGTTTGTTTTCAGCCTGTAGGCAAACTGTTCTGTCTCCCAAGACTAAGGATGCCAGGGAAGGGCTCAAATCAGAAACCTGTGCAGTTTCAGGCTTCTGCACAGAATCTGTTTGATGGCCCTTTGGTTAACTAGAGCAGGACAGCAAGACTTCATCCCCTTAGACTTACAAACTATTTTTATTGTGTGACTTGGTAATGAACTAGTAAAAGATCACTTTTTTTGAGATTTGGCCTTAACTTGCTTATTTCCACTTTCAAAGGGTTTCCTTTGTATTTCATTTTACTAGGAGAGATTGAAAGGGTTGTGGATTTGAGGTAACAAAAAGGAAGGGAGCTAATATTAATTGAGCACCTACTATGTGCTGAGTATTCTACTAACCTCTGACATATGCTAAGGATCTCTGGTGGTGAAGAATTTGCTTGCAATTCAGGAGACCCAGTTTCAATTCCTGTGTCCAGAAGATCCCCTGAAGAAGGGAATGACAACAGAACCAGGCAAGGGAAAAAGGCCCATTTTCAGTTGAAGAAACTGAGGGTCAAAAAGAGTTAAGTTAGTAAGTATGGTGGGGTGTAACACAAACATAAGACAGAATGCAAAGCCCAGGTTGCTTCATTTATTCCACACTGCCTCCACCTGGATTCAAAACCCCTTCCCAGTGGACAGGATGGACTCAGATTGTTGATCTCATCTAGTCTTCTGAGACTTAAGTATGTGACACCTATTGGATGAACAAGGAAGCCAAGACTCAGAGGGTGTTGCTTGGGTTAATGGAAACCAGCTTTCATTAAGATTTAATAGTTTCCTACTCATCTCAAAGATGAATGACTTCCTAAGGAAATAGTCTTCACATGAACAGGTTTAACGGCCAAGATGCTAATAAACTGTAATCTATTTGTATCACCTTTGATTTTCCAGACCTTGATCTTAGCAATGTGTCTTTACTTACATATGCCCTACTTTATGTTTCTAGCATAGTTTTATTCCGTAGACACAGGTCAGTGTCAATGAAATGACAGGCTTAACACCTATGCTCATATAGTTTTCTGTCCTGTTTCACAGGGCAATTTCTTGTTATTGAGGATTTGAGATGGTTCAAAGATCACTTTTTCTATTTGTCATTGTTATTGTTATATTTGGAGGTTATGTTTTCCAAAGAGGACATTAGTGAATGAAATAATATAACAAATATTTATAACAAATCTCTGAAAAGATTGCTTTCCTCAGAAACCTTACATTGTCATCAGCAACAAACACAGGGACTTGTTTCCTCACAGTTTCATGTTGGCCTGCTTTTTATTGAGTTGAATCATTTCTAGTTCTCCTCTGCAAAAATTCTGGGAGTCCTAATGTTGGAGGATCTCTCTTCCCATCACTGAGGCCTCTACCTGAGGACCCCGCTGAGTCAGCTAACTGCCTCAATTGCCTTCAGCCAATCTTGGAAGGAAAGTTATGACCAACCTAGATAGCATAATAAAAAGCAGAGACATTACTTTGCCAATAAAGGTCCGTCTAGTCAAGGCTATGGTTTTTCCAGTGGTCATGTATGGATGTGAGAGTTGGACTGTGAAGACAGCTGAGTGCCGAAGAATTGATGCTTTTGAACTGTGGTGTTGGAGGAGACTCTCGAGAGACCCTTGGACTGCAAGGAGATCCAACCAGTCCATCCTGAAGGAGATCAGTCCTGGGTGTTCATTGGAAGAACTGATGCTAAAGCTGAAACTCCAATACTTTGGCCACCTCATGAGAAGAATTGACTCATTGGAAAAGACCCTGATGCTGGGAGGGATTGGGGGCAGAAGGAGAAGGGGACGACAGAGGATGAGATGGCTGGATGGCATCACCGATTTGATGGACATGAGTTTGGGTGATGGACAGGGAGGCCTGGCGTGCTGCGATTCATGGGGTCGACTGAGCTACTGAACTGAACTGACTGAACTGAGTCTTGAAGACCCGAAATGCCATGTTCTGTGGCTTGATGAAATTGGAGAGGGGGATAACAGTTGAGGGACAAGTTGAAAAGTAAAGAGAAATGGGTAAAACTCATGATAAATAAGTAGGTCAGAGGAGAAATAGAGGATATGGGAAAACTAGACTTGGCGACTGTTGAAATGAAGATTAGGATATGAAGTACATTTATCTGATTCCTAGTTTATGTTATAGTCAGCCTTCTGGGGGGCCCCTGATGATCCCTGTCCCCTGATATTAGCACCCTAGTGGTCCCTTCCCACATTCCATCAGGTTGGTCTGTGTTACCAATAGCGTACAGGAGAAGTGATAATAAAATATATTGTGGTTTCCATATTGACTACTTTCTCCCTCTCCTGGTCCGCTAACTCTGGGGGAAATCAGCTGTCATGTTGTGAGCAGCACTTTGGAGAGGCCCATGTGTTGAAGAACATGGTAGTAACAGCATCACAACCACAGTAGAATCCAAGGGACATCTCTGCCAGAAAGCCTGTCCCACCTGCTCCACTCTATTCCTTGTTAGACCATGGATAGATATTAGTTATCTGTTGCTGTAGAACAAATCACCTCACAGTAAAGGCTGAAAACAACAATGATTCATTGTTTATCAGGGTTTTTTTTTTTACTATTATTTATTAGTTCTTTGTCCAGCTGAGTTGTTCTTACTATGGTTTTTCCTGGATCTATTCATTTGATTGCAGTCAGATGCAGATTTAAGATGGTGACACCCTCACATCTGGGGCCTAAAATAGCAAGGGATGGAACAGCTGAGGTGGCCTTTCCTTTTGAGCTTTATAAGTGTGTGGTATTCTCAAAGTACCAAGAAGACAAGAATAGAAGCTGTAGGGCCTCTTAAGGTCTAGGTTTGGGAATATTGCACAACACCACTTCACCACATTCAACTGGACAAAACAAGTAAAAACACCAGCCCAGATTCAAAGGGTGGGAGGAATATTCTATTCATTTGATTGCAGTCAGATGCAGATTTAAGATGGTGACACCCTCACATCTGGGGCCTAAAATAGCAAGGGATGGAACAGCTGAGGTGGCCTTTCCTTTTGAGCTTTATAAGTGTGTGGTATTCTCAAAGTACCAAGAAGACAAGAATAGAAGCTGTAGGGCCTCTTAAGGTCTAGGTTTGGGAATATTGCACAACACCACTTCACCACATTCAACTGGACAAAACAAGTAAAAACACCAGCCCAGATTCAAAGGGTGGGAGGAATAAACTCTACCCCTTAATTAGAAAATTTTAAATAATGTGTGGTCAATGGTCACAATTATTTAAATTCCTCCCATAGGAAAAATACACTGCCCTCCTAAGACCCCTGAGATCTAATCCAGTGACCCCATTAGACTCAAAGGCCATGATCTTGTCATCTGAATCTGGTACAGATATAAATAGAGTTTCTCGTGGATAGCTCCTCTGCAGTCAGAGATTAAGGTTAGTATTCCGGCCTAACAAGTCCTGTGTATTTCCTCTAAATTCTGCCTATAAACTGAACCATACACCCAACATAAAGTGTTGAAACAGGGGCATGGTAACCCCAATAGATATTCCCATTCAAAAATAACACAATAGGAGACAATAGCAGTAATTATTCCATAGAATAGCAATTCTGAAATCTATCTGGGTACATATTATCAGGTTTTCCAACTCAAGCAGGCAAGCTTTCTTGATAAGGGTCTAGGTCTTCTCTGGATTCATCCCCTGGTTCTTCACTCCATCTTCTGAGATGTCATTTCTTTTAAAATACAAATGGCCTATAATTGCAGCTAAGTAGCTTTCTCAGCCTGCATACTGATTGTAGAAAGTTGGGTGGTCTAGAAGTCTCCTATCATTTTAGATACTTACTTGAATCTGACAGGATTCCTTTAAAAACATTATGGATTTTCTATGTACCTCATTATTGTTTGTTTCATTAAATAAAATCTATACCTAAGATTCTTCTTGGGACAGGCCTTTTTATACACTAGTGCTGTCTAGTAGAAATATAATGTAAGCTACCAATAAGAACCACATACGTATTTTTTAAAGTTCTAAGAGCCACACTTTAATAATGAAACAAATGGAAGTAATTTTAGTAATACATTTTGTTTAACTGAATATATCCAAAATATTACCATTTCAATGTGGTAGTCAATATGCTGCTACAGCTGCTGCTGCTGCTAAGTCGCTTCAGTCGTGTCCAACTCTGTGAGACCCCACAGACAGTAGCCCACTGGGCTCCCCCGTTCCTGGGATTCTCCAGGCAAGAACACTGGAGTGGGTTGCCATTTCCTTCTCCAATGCATGAAAGTGAAAAGTGAAAGTGAAGTCACTCGTCAATATAAGGTATTTTGCCTTTTTCCTACTATTTTTTGAAAACTAGTGTGTATTTTACACTTAAAGTACCTCTCAGTTTGGATTCGCTGCACTTCAAGTGTGCACACAATGGTCATGTGTGGTTAGTGGCTGCTGCACTGGGCAGCCCAGCTCCTGATTACTCAGAGCTATTTTGAGATTAGGCATCTATTTCTCTTAGAAGTGCTTTTGTCTAGTTGAGAAGATCTACTCAAAGTCTTTTAAAGGTCATGATAAAGGGTCTTACAGCCACAATCTCGAGTAATCTTTACTCTGAGACCATTTCTTATGTTGAGAATCCTTTGCCATTTGGAGAGGATGGAAGTAAGGGACAGTTTTATTTCTAAACCCAGAAAGTTCCAGGTCCTCCCAATTTCCTCTAAATTCTGCTTTTAAACTCACTGGTTCCTTCTTTAACTCATCCTCTCTCTTTGCATACCTTTTTAAGCAAAATTAAAAAAAAATCTATCGGCACTTTTAGCATTATGCCTGAAAATTTCTTTAGCTCAGACCCACAAATTTATTAGATATGTGTTTTTTTGCCTTACAAATGACTATAGATTATAGTTTTGAAGATTGTTTCAGCAACTCAAGTGTCGCATTTTCGGCCTCCAAAAAAAAATTCCTAACTGCCCTTTCAGCCTCTGCCAACTGTCTAATCCCAAAGCCAGTGCCTCATGTTTTCAAGTTTCCGTTATGGAATCACTGTACTCACTAATTTCTGTTTTAGTTATTCTTTACAGAGTAACAAATAACCCTAAAACTTGGTGACAACAATAATTTATTGTTTCTCATGATTTTGTGAGTTGACTGGCTCTTTCAATTGCTGGTGTTACCTGGGCTTGTTCAGGTTAACTATCTTCAGCTGGAAAACCAGCAAGGGGTGGGGATCAACATGGCCTCTTTCTCCGTGTGCTCTTGCATCCTTAAGGAGGCTAGACTTTGTGATATGGAGGTGGCAGTATTCTAAAGGTACAAGATTTAGTGTATAAGCATTTACCAAATTTCTACTAATCTACATTTCTTGGTCCCATTGGCCAGAGTAAGCATGTGACCAAGTCCAGAGTCAATATGGGAGGAGTTACACAAGAGCAAGGGTCCTAGGAAGAATGTTTAGTTGAATAGCTAATGTAATCTTCTGTAGGTATCTTATGGATTACATGAGAGGATTTATACATAAAGCATTTTTTAGCATAGTACTACTGCTCTGAATCTGCCCAAATCCCCACAGGCAGACACTGGAATTTGGTTCCAAAGTTGCTCTTATTTCATATTTAGAAAGATCCATCCATGTTCTTGTCACAGCCTAACAAAGACCAAGGGTGGATCAGAGGGAACAGATTATGTCTAATATCAGACATTGTGCAAAAGACATCCACTGTGTTCTCTCATTTAATCCTCAAAGCAGCCCATTTTACAGATGAAGAAATAAGGCACAAAGAAACTAGTTAATGGCCCAAGGTCACACAGAAAAGAAGCCTGGTCCTGGGCCTGGGCAGCTTGGCTCTGGGGGCGGTGCTTGTCATCACTTGTGATCACTGTTGCACAGCTGTGTACACACAGGGACAGCAGGAGAAACGATGAAAATCCGGGAAAACAAGGCCTGGGGTGCAGAAGGAATCAGGGCAGCATCCCAGAGTCTGTATATTTTTCCCCACTGTTTGGCCCTTTGGGTTTTCTGTAGAAACTCTTCTTCTAGAACCCTGACTTTTCTTTGGCCATCAGCTTTCCCATTCAGGACAAATAGATAGGGAGGGATTTTTTTTTTTTTTTCCCCTAGTTGACTTTATTTGATTCTCGTATCTGAACTGAGCTTGTTAAGTTGAAAATCTTCTGATATATTATTATAATAATGGCTTGGTAGCCCTGAATGTTGGCCAGTGTGCTGTGTCTCAGAAGAACTTGGCAGGGCTCACTGTCACCCCAGTGGAGAACACACAGATCCCAGCAGAAAACAGCCACTCTGGTTCTGCTGCTGCTGTTTCAAGATTAATGACATGTGAAAGCACCAAGTTTGCAAAGGTGAGAAAGCAGCAGCAGCTCACATTCACAACTGTGTCTTTTAAAATCTACCCAAATGTTGCTGGTGTTGCACTTTAAAGGGTTATAGCAGTTACACATTTGGGGAAATAATGTGGAAATGTTAAAGAAATAAATAGTCTTCCCAGGTGGCACTAGTGGTAAAGAACCTGCATACCAACACAGGAGATAGAAGAGACGAGGGTTAGACCTTGGGTTGGGAAGATTTCCTGGAGTAGGGAATGGCAACCTACTCCAGAATTCTTGCCTGGAGAATCCCATGGACAGAGGAACCTGGCGGGCTACAGTCTGCTGCTGCTGCTGCTGCTAAGTCACTTCAGTCATGTCCGACTCTGTGTGACCCCATAGACGGCAGCCCACCAGGCTCCCCCATCCCTGGGATTCTCCAGGCAAGAATACTGGAGTGGGTTGCCATTTCCTTCTCCAATGCATGAAAGAGAAAAGTGAAAGTGAAGTCGCTCAGTCTGTCCGACTGTTAGCGACCCCATGGACTGCAGCCCACCAGGCTACTCCGTCCATTGGATTTTCCAGGCAAGAGTACTGGGGTGGGGTGCCGTTGCCTTCCCCGGGCTACAGTCTACAAGATCGCAAAGAGTCAGACATGACTGAAGCGACTTAGCACGCACAGGTGAAAGTACTATAGTGGAGTGTGTCTGTATAGAGAAAAGCTTTGAGGAAAGCAAGATCTGTGCTACTCAACTACTTCTGGAGTGGTTTTTGTTTATGTGAACACTGAAGGGCTTGGGTAATTGTGTATTCAGTTAACAGAGAAAGAAGGTTTCTGAAGGTAAAGCAGCATGGAAGCCACGGAAGATGCTGTGTTTACACAGATAGGTGTGAGTCACTCACCTTCAATGCCCTGAACTTGGAAGCCCATACAGTGAGCAGAGAAGCAAGCTGTTTTGAAGTTAATTTCTATTGCAAGTGTCAACAGTCTCAAAAGTGTTGCCTTACATTGCAAAGCTCTTTTGATCTTTGACACTGCAGGGATTTTTGCCATGAATACTTAAAGGAGCCTTGCTCGCTTCTCAGGGTGGCCTGTCATTAAGAAACTTGTGCCCCAGGGAGTTTCCCTCTTCCTCCTTCATAGTAGAAATCATTTCCTCTGCCTGGGAACTCTGACCATTTGGACTTAGAATTGTGTTGTGGACTGAAAAACAGATTGGAATCTCTCCATGTCCTGGTCCCTCTTGCCCTGCCTCCTCCTTTGAGGTATTTGGTGAAAGAAAGCATTAGCGTTCAGTCGTGTCCAACTCTGCAATCCCATGGACTGTAGCCTGCCAGGTTCCTCTGTCCATGGAGTTCTCCAGGCAAGAATACTGGAGCAGATTGTCATTTCCTTCTCCAGGGGACCTTCCTGACCCAGGGGTTGAACCTGGGTCTCCCACATTTCAGGCAGATTCTTTACTTTATGGTTTATCTTGTGTAGGTTCAGCACTGGATGGGAGCCATTTATTCTTACGTTCTGCATTGTTGATTCCCTGCATAAGTGCATGGGATATGTTCTCTGTGTCATCCCCCTACACCTCAGATGCCTGATTTATTTAAGAAACCTTTCATTTTTTGACTTGCAGTTAATGACATCCATATATTTGTAACAGGGAAAGCCATTAAGTAATACAAATCATGGAGCAAAATATTGTTTTTTAGATACATCCTTTCAGTTAAGTCCTTACTACTGAAATAATAGAGGCGTTGTGTGTTCATTCATCAGTTTTGGTGAATGGGGTACGTCCGCTGCAGACTCATTTCCTGACGTGCATGGAATGATGTCCACTGAAGCAGTGGGTGTGGCTGGCAGTCCCTGTCTGATTCCCTGGGCACAGCCAGCGCTGCTTTTCCAGATGCAGCAGGCATCCCTGATTTGATGCAGCAGACAAAGAGGGCTTGAAGGGAGCCAGGGAAAAAAATAGACAGGATTAAAGGTGAAAAAGAGTGATTTCTAGAAGAGTCAGAGTGAGGTTTTCTGGGTCTGAAGACAAGCTAGAATGTCAGCTGCTGAAAAATGAAGCTGGGAGCTGACACACATCTCCATCCCTGAAGACTCTCTGAGGCAATTTTAGTTTTTCTAGATAAATATATATTAAACTGCTGAAGATGAGAACCTACTGTATAGCACAGGGAAATCTACTAAATGCTCTGTGGTGACAAAGAGGGGATATGTGTATACATATAGCTGATTCACTTTGCTGTACAACAGAAACTAACACAACATTGTAAAGCAACTGAACTCCAATTAAAAAAAAACAACCACCACCAAAAGATGCTGAAGAGAACAAAGTAGGCTAAAATGACCCAGATTTGTTTTACTGTGTTTCTACTTAAATTTAGACAGCCACTCCCCGTCCTTTTAACTGGGCCGTTCAATCCATAACTGAGGAGACACCCAGCTGATGCACCAGGATGCACCCCCTGTTCCTCCTCAGGTCCCGGGGCGCAAACCTGGCTCCTGGAAGGAGGTCTCGGGCTGCAAAGCTCTGTCTTAAGGCAAACTAAAGGTATAAATGCTTTCTCCAGAGGCTGGCAGTGCTTTGAATTTTGGATCTCTAACAGCGGAGCAGAGCCCCCAACACAGAGCAGGCTTGGATGGTGGTTTGTTGACATGACCTGGCAGAGCTCAGGAAGGCTTTGGTCTCCCAGAACTCTCCCACCCAGTTGCCACACCACTAAGAAGTCATTTCTTTGTGTTAACAAATACCTTTTAAACAAAGACTTACTGTTTGTAACGTAAGATAAAAAGCTTATTTTTTTTTCCAGTTTTTATATGAATTGGCTACATTTGATCTACTCTTTCCTAGTAATAAGCTGGACACCTCTGAGAGAAAGAAAAGGGGCTCACAAGCTAAGGACGAGGACAAAGCACTCATCTGTCTGTCTAGCCTGTGTGGGGATGTAGGGACCCCTTAGGGAAGGGCTCCTGGCAATCAGTGTGTGGATTCTGTGTGCCCCTAATCCCCTTGCCCATGGCCACAGCAGCTCTCCAGGGTCCCAAATCTATATTTACACTTTCCTTTTGGCTGTATCTATCCAAAGTCAAATGGTCACTTTAGTATAGCATATTCAAAATGGAATCCATCTTTCTTCCTTTTTTTTTTTTGCCAAAGCTCATACATTCTCTTCTGTTCCAGTTCTTCCTGAACTTCTCCCCTGCTTCTCCAACTCAGTTACGAGTCTTGGAAATTGCATGTCACCATTCCTCTGCTTCCTGCCTGGCTGCCCTGCCCTCTTTCCGGCTCGCAGCGTCTTCACACAGACCATTTCAGCAGTCTTTTTATTGGTCTTCCTGCTTCAGCTGCTCTCTCCCACTTCCTTTCCTCCTGCACACCGCTGCCAAAATGAACTTTGTAAACATGCATTTGATCACTGCTCTCCTCTAAAACCCTTCCTTAAGCTCTGTCATCACTATAGAATAAACTCCACTGTGCAGCACAGACAGCTCACATCAGCCTGGCCATCCTGCTTCCCAGTCACCCTGGAACACAGGCCTCAGTGACTTTGCTTATACTCTTTCCTCTGCATCAAACGACCTTTTCCTTCCCATCCTGCTGTCACCATTTCATCAAATCTAACGTGACTATCTTCTCCTCCCTGAAGCTGTCATTCCTCCAAGCCGTCCCTCCGCCCCCAGAGCACTTGAGATAGTGCTGCTCCCGAAGCACTGTTGTTCAGCACAGTCAGTGCCCACACACTGGAAGTGCTCCGCTGATGCTCATCGTTGATGAAGGGGATGCTAATGGAGAAAGAACTCACGAAATGACAAAGGAGAAGAGGAAACACTGAACACTGAGTTCAAACAGCAAATAAGACCTATCATTTAAAACCATCAGACTAAAAAAGATGAAAAAGATTCATAATGCTGTGTGTCCAGGGCAGGGGAAGGGGAGGAAAATGGGTGGTTTCACTGATTTTTGGAAGGATGGAATATTAGTAGAGCTTTGCTTGTGATAGGAAAATTTTGAAAGGATGCATCAGTGCCTTTAAAAAGATAGCAGATTTGACCCAGCAATTCTACATTGCAGAATTCGTCTTAAGAGAACGATCTGATAAGGATTCAGTGATGTTTATATAAAGACCCTTGTTTCCATCAGCAATAATCTGGTGATAACTGAAATCATCTAACTACAGGCAATTGATTAAATAGATCACAGCACATTTTTATCCTGGGTTATTAAACAGGATAAATAATTAAATAATTTTAATTATTATATTAAAAATAATAATATAGTTCTATACTTATGAATGTGGAAGGATAATATTTGTGATAAATTGTAGGGTAAAAATATTTGGTTATAAAAATACATGCATCCTATCATCTCCCATCAAAATATAGTATAAAGAATCATGAGGAATGTGTACTATCGGGCCAACCATGCTTGTTTCCAGTTGATGGTGTTCTTTACATTTTTTTGTATTTTCTGAATATTTTGAATGATCAGGGATGAGTTGTATACACACAGACACAGAGGCTATTCCATTAGGGGAAAGAGCAGAGAAAGACAAAAGCAGCAGTCTAGCCTGCTTAACTTGCCCACCGGTTCCCAGCTTTATTAACAGCCTCAAGGCATCCAGGTTGGTGGACATGTAAGGCAGCAGAGAGGCAAATGTGTCCCATACCCTTTCTATTGATATCCAAGCTAGCCAAGAAGCCACATGAGAGTATCTGGAAGACACTGGGGACTAAATCAGTGGGTGGCCCTGGATAATTCATGGCCATAGATCTTTTCCAAGTTCTACCACAGGGGAAAGTCACTTTTTAAAGTCTCACTATCAGGAACCCTAATCTGAGCTAAAAGTTAGCAAGGAAGTTGGCAGTAGCCTCAGAAGCCAATGGCCTTGGTCCCCTTCCCCCCTTCTTTCCCCACCAACCCACATCACAGTTCATGGAATGCCTGCTGATTTCCAGTTCATCAGACGTGCTCCAGGGTGAGTGTTTGCTGAAAACACTATTCAGCGGAAGCTGCAAGGGGCTGGCTGGGTCTTGCTGTGGTGACGGTGCTGGACGCAGGGCCCAGGGAATGTGGCAGCAGGCTTTGCCTCTGGATCACTCCCCAAACCTACCCTGTGACTTGCTCAGATCCCTGGACTAGGCCGGGTGTCAGGAGCGCACAATTAGCTTGGTGCTAGAGGACAGGGTTGCCTTGCCCTTCAAGCTATTCTGTGCAGCTCGAAATAGCCTGTGCCCCGGGCCAGCTCGTGGGAACTGCCCCATCCTTCATTACTCCTTCCCTGCATTGTGACCACTCAGGTTCCTCCATCTTGGACCTTTGAGCCAGCTTCTCCCCTCACCAGGCCCTCAGCCCGTCCACAGCTGTGTCAGTGGCCCAGAGGCCTGGGCAACAAGGAGGTTGGGAGAGCACCTAGCCTGCTCTGTGAATGACCCACGCTGGCCCTGCCGGTGCTGCACTGATTCCTTCCCTCCTCCCCTCTCGGTAGCACTCCATCCCCAGGGCCCCCCAAACCCATCTGGAGGCCCCAGGGCCCACACTGCCAGCAGTTTAGCTGGAGTCTGTCCCCAGAGCAAATTGTCTGGGAGCTCTGCCAGTTTCTGAGGAAAATCTGCTTTGTGAACCGGGGAAGAAGCCTCTCTTATACTTTCCGTTAATCACTTTATTCACATAAGAGGACTCTGCGTGCCTCCTTCCTTCCCACAGCTCCTCCTCCTCAAGCCCATGCTTCTCCGGGGACCTTGAGGAGACAAGAGCAAAGAAAGGAACAGGTGGTAAATGAGCATCCAAAATACGAGGGCAAAAGCAAAATAAATGTTCTCCTAAAAGGTTAAGTTTTTTGAAAGGTTGAGGTATTGTACTAAAGCACATTTTCCCAGAGCAGAAGAAAAAAATGATTGAGGCTGGCCTGGAAAGTTTATTGCAGCCCATTATAAGCCCTCTCCCCCCTTTCACAAAACAAATAGCAGTATGAGTTATGTCTTTAAAAGCAAACTATAATTAAGGTCTGTTGTCTACAAGGGAGATTTCTCTGTGATGTTTCTAAGCTGGTTTGATTTTCTCTGCCTCAACTTGCCCTTTCACTTTTGGTGTTTCTCTCTCTTCCCATCCTTTCCTTTCTGCCTTTGGCTTTTGCCTCTTCCTTTCCTTCCCAGTAATCACTATTCCAAAAACTGAATAGAGGCCAACAGCACAAGTATGACTATGAGAGAGATTTTTATGTTTAAAAAAATATTTTAAAAGTCAAGCTTAGATGAGGGACATCCTTCAGGTAATGAGTTCAGGAAATCATGTATTTAACATCATTGTCCACATTATTCAAGATGTTTATTCAAATCCTTATTTAGAATTGCCTTTGGGCAATTTGTGCTTACAAGGCACACACACAAAGCCATCTCCTCTTATCCCCTCTTGATTATGTTTCTTCTTCATTAGGTTTAGCTCTAAATGACAGATTTCTGAAGGGAAAAAATAATTTTAAAGGAAATTGTTTTTGGTGGCCAAGATTGGCTACCAATAAAAACACACACGTATGTATAGTTTAAGTAATCCTTAAGGGCCTTCACAGTGGAGATAGTCTAAAATTATTTTGTGAAAATAGAGCAACGGAGTCAGGCATAGCGCCCAGAGAGGCCTCGATGGAAGAGAGTGTTTCACTTTCACGTATCAGTTCAGAGACGCTGCAGGTTGTTCAGCTTTTATCAGTCTTGTTGCCATATGGGGAAGGCTGCTGTGACCTGTGATGCACACCGGCGTTTTACTGTGTGCATCTGTGATGTACCAGGCTCCACACTGAGCATGTTTAGTGCAGCATCCGATTTAGTTCTCCCAGCAGCCCTGGCAGAAAGCTGAGGCTTTGAGAGGCGGGGAAGTGAGCATGGTCACACAGCGAGAGAGAAACAGACCCAGGACTTGGACTTACTTTGCCGATTCCAGGGCCCAAATCACCCAACATGAGTCAGGTCATTTGTTTTCTCTGGGCTCCTAACGCATACAGCTGTTTAGAGCCTTAAATAACATACCACATCATAAACTGCTCAGTGTTACACGAGTGTCTGTGCCTTTCTTATATGGCTGCCTCTCCTTAATTCTCGGTAGTCTCATTACTTACATTCCCCCCGCCCCGCCCACCTCAGGAACTTATTTCTCTATTTTGTCCTAGAATATTATTCATGATTTCTAAAAAAAAATCCCAAGAATTTTTTATTTCTACAGATTTTCACTCTAGCCATTTGTAGAGGTTTCTCACTTGCCTCATAAAGGAGATCTCTGTAGAAATGTTTTATCATTGACATACTACAAACAGTATACATTATTTTCTTTGTAAATCTTAAAAGAAATCTCAATACATAAAGATATTATATCATGTATTCACAGTTCCATCCCGTATGCTTGGTATTTGGTACCTCATCCGGAACTTGCAAATCTGCGTCTCTCTTAGGAAGTAAACTCCATGACTAACACCGGAAGGATCCACCTTGGCTACCTTCCTCATTTTCCTGTAGTCTTTGTGGTGGCAACATCCTCTCTGACCTTTCCATGCGTGTGCGCTCCTCTGTTGGGCTCATCTTGAAGTCGTGTATGGTTCTTCTCTTTATCTTGATCTCCGTGGCCCACAGCTCAGAGTGAACCTAGAGGACTGCTTGGCATGTTATGCCTGAAGTCCAAGTCCCCAAAACTGAGAGAATAAGACGTCCACAGCAATGCAAAAGCATAAAGGGGTTTTATTGCTAGCTCGAGCTAGGGCTCCCGTCTCATCCAGCGAACTGGAGTCTTGAGGAGAGCCCTGAGCTCTGAATCACAGCTACTTTTATACAGGCGGTTCTTTGTTTCAGTAACAGCATAGTTGGCGAGTGATGATTGGCTAAGCCGTATGCGCGCGCGTGGGATTTTCGAATCTCGCATCCCTATTTGGATTGGCTCGGGTCTGGCTCAGGCAGGGTTTTCATGATTGGCTCAAGCCGGGGCTACAGAAATTTTTCTGATTGGTCTAGCTATTCTGCCGGTGGGGGTTCCCAGTGACTCAGCTTTCCCAGAGACGGAAACGCAGGCCTAGCTTACCCCTTGGAGCCTGTTATGGCTCCAATTTGGTCCTAACAGGCAAAGACTGCTAATTTAGTTGTTAGCTGCTTTATTTGTCTGCAACTCTGTCTCAAGCCCCTCTAAGAAGCCCTACTACTTTCTAACCTATCCCCAGGTAGCTACTTCTAATTCCACATATTAAATGAGAAACTGATGTTCGTCAGAGTAGAGGCTGAGATCAATTTTAGGACCACCAACAATTTTGGGTCTTAACTATAGTTTCTTGTTTCTAACCTTGGTGGTGGTTTTAGTACCAGCTTTCCAAAAAAAAAGAATTGTGACTGGCTCAGATAAGATAGTATCATGCAAGCCAGTGGCCATGAACTAAAATGAAGAGGAAGGAAATTCTGATAAAGTGAATAACAGCTTTGATGATAAAAATTCTTTTAAGTTAAGTCCCATATTAGGATAATCTATTTCAAATTATGAGATGATGCTGTCTCACAGAGAAACATGAATCCTTTTTGGAGGCTGCAGAACATTCCACCTGACAAGTTGTCAGCACTTATGATGAAGTAACGCAAACAATTGTGTGTGTGCGCAATTGATCAGTCATGCCCCACTTTGCGACCCCATGAACTGTAGCCCACCAGGCTTCTCTGTCATGGGGGTTCTCCAGGCAGGAATACTCGAGTGGGTTGCCATGCCCTCTTCCAGGGGATCTTCCCAACCCAGGGACTGAACCCAGGTCTCCCTTATTGCAGGTGGATTCTTTACCGTCCGAGCTGCTAGGAAAGCCCAATGTAGGTGATTAGGGAACCTCATTAAAGATAGAAAAACTGAAACAAAATGGAGCTAAGTTTCTTGAGAGGGAAAAATTGGTTAAAAGGTAGGATTGATATAGTAGTTTAAGTTGTAAATTCAATACACATATTTTATTCTTCTTTTCTACTAATAGTACTTTACTGTGTGTATATGCATAAATATCGTATGATCATCTTCATCATTTTTAGTCCTCTGTGATCCCATGGGCAGAGGAGCCTGGTGGACTGCAGTCCATGGGGCCACAAAGAGTCGGACATGACTGAGCGACTTCACTTTCACTTTTTACTTTCATGCATTGGAGAAGGAAATGGCAACCCACTCCAGTGTTCTTGCCTGGAGAATCCCAGGGGTGGGGGAGCCTGGTGGGCTGCTGTCTATGGGGTCGCACAGAGTCGGACACAACTGAAGCGACTCAGCAGCAGCAGCAGCAGTACTAGACTAGAAATGAGGGACATTGAATTTGAGGTTTACCTCTATGATAAGCTCAGCCATTGAAGTCTAGCCAGGCTGTCCTTCAAGTTTCTTATCTTTAAGTGTTGGCACAGAGCTAGGGATGGTAGATGGATAATAATTATGCATGTGAAGGTGTTGTGACAATTTAATTACTATTTAAAAGTACTTGGAGATCCTTAGATGAAAGTTGCTTATCCAAAGAAAAATTATCTTATGATCCCACCCATGTTCCTGCTCCAGATTTTTGGTCCAAAGTGAAAGGGGTTAACCTAGAGGCTGGGAAGCTCCACTACTAGAACTGTGATGAGAAGCATAGACATGAAGCTTGTCAGCTCTTGTGCAGAGTGATCATTTATTTTAAGTTGCCAATGCTGCAGCAAATCACCATGTCCCCAGGAGACAATGTCATATCATCCATCAAGCCTGCCTACTGGGGAATTTTCTGCCTCAACAACTGCTTGTACTTAAAGCTGGCTCATACTAAGAAGTCACAACCTCCTTCTGATGATGGGTTTCATGAATCCTTTTTTTTTTTTTTTTCCAAGATGGATATAAAAAACTCGTCTTCAGGATGCAGAACAAATTGGTGGGTTCTAGTAGCTGTGGAAGAGAGCAACTGGGAGAAAGAACAGGCTGTAGGTTCTCTCTTTTGTTCCTCATTTCTGGAACCCACTTAGCTCTGCTCATGTGATTAGAATGAAAGAAAAATAGACCCACACCACACATTCCCCCCTCATTCAGCCTCTTCCGTCAATGGTCCAGTTCTGATAACAAAACTCTGCCCCTTGTTCCCAAATGCCCAGGCACTCCACCCCACCGGTATTCCCCAAACCCAGATCTTAGCTGGATCTGTACAGCTGAGTACTGAGTATCCCGGTAGAGATTACTCAGATACAGCTGTACTCCCTGTATCTGAGTGCTGGTTCTGGAACATCCCTTAGTCCCCTTTCTATCACTCAGGCCTGCCCATTGCTAACAAGTCTCTTTGCCCAGTGGCAGAGCCCGTGTCCTCTGTATGGTGATACAGCCCTGCCTGTGTCCTCTGTATGGTGATACAGCCCTGCCTAACCGCCTGAACTTCAACGTTTATTGTCAGATTTCTCACTGTTGGGCTCAGCCTACTGTTGGGCCCTTACTTTCAGAACAGCTGGTGCCCTTCTTTGTTGCAACCTTGTATGGAGCTACCCATGCTCCCTGGACAGTATCTTGGTTTGGCAGAGCCTCCACTGTCACCTAGGCCTACCTCCCAGCAGCTTAATTACAAATTTGATGCTTATCACTCATGGTCTTCAGTGTCCTGCTCTAGTCAGGGCATCAAATACTGGGAATAGGCAGCCAAGGGTACAGAGAGATTGTCATCAGGAGATGCAGAAACTGAGCTGCTGCTGTTTCCAAGGAGACCCATCCACTGGCTATGTGAATAGCTGTGTTGGGGAAAACCATCTGGGAGGCTGAATTTTTACCATTAAAAAGCGTAAAATCTCTTTACCTAGAGCCTTGCCAACAAAGTTTGAATCTCCTACCCCCCCAAAAAAGCCAGTACTAATACAAATAGAACGTTAGAAGCTTTAGAAAAGCAGAACTTTAAGCTCTAGGAGGCTGAGATGCTGCAGAGTAGTTTCTGTAGTAACTCAGAGGGATGGCAGGCTGGAAGAGGGCACTTTCTAATCCTCTGGGCAATTGTTATACTGATCACTACTCCCAAACATCAGGCCAGGTTGGCTGCAGTGCTTTTTAACTTCCTCTCTGAACTGAGCCCTGTGCAGGGCTGAACTGGGGACAGGAGAAAGTACCTCTACATGGTGTATGGGAGAACATAGAATTTTCTCCCCCTGCCAAAGATCTATCTGCTGGTCAACCTTGTACCTTGAATTCCCTCCACTAAAGACTAAACTCAACTATTACATATCCCCAGGATGCATGCTCAGTTGCTTAGTCATATCCGACTCTTTACAACCCGTCACCTGGGGAGCCTGTGTATCCCAAGACATCCTCTTAAAAACCTAAATGTGTTCCACTTGAGTTGAATAATAGATCCTCCGTGTGCAGTGACTGGTTTTTAAGTTACCACTTTGCCATCCAGGCAATTAGACATAGGTCAGGTTCATTTGCACTGGGGACCCATGGGACGAAAGAGCAGGCATGCACTGATTGAGGGTACAGCTCAGGAGCAGAAGACGTTAGAGACAGGGAGGGAGCTGGACCGTCAGAGCCAGCATCTCCAGAAAGGAACAGAGGGGGTGTGTGGGGGGGTGTGTCTTGTTGCGTGTGCAGTAGATGAAGTGAGATGCTAACTTCCATTTGTCTATATTTACAACTCTTTAGAGCCACATCATCTTGGGTGTGTAAACAAATGAGAAAGTGCTTATCCTTCCCTAAATACAGGCAAAGTGGACTGATTTTTAGTCTCAGATACATATGAAAATCTGTGGGCTTAGAACTCCGCTTGTTTATTTTTTGATGGCTCTTGGAATAAAATGTTCCAAATTTAACATTTAAAAGGGAACAAAGTAACCCGTTATGCAAATAGTATTATGGGATAGAGTCCCTGGGCCAAGGAAGATGAATGCATTCATAATTGTGTTTTAATCCTCTCCACTGGAAACAATTGCTTGTCTATTCTAACCTGGTTTTGCCAATTTTTGAGTCAAGAGTTGGAGACTTGAGTCTAGAACTTGGTCAAGATGACTATCAATTGCCTAACTATAAAGGATCTTGTAATTTTACCTCCAAATTGTAAAGTCATTTATAATTCCCTTTGTCATTACAGAAAGATGTTGTTTTAAAAGACTAAATGATGAGCTTTGTTCCCTACTTTTAATTATTTTGTTATGAAAAATACCTAAAATTTGAAACTGGGAAATAACAGGGACAATTAAGAAAACAATCTACAATTGATATACTTCTCCCTCTAAATTACATTTTCCAATGGTTTATTTATAAAAGTTGACCAATCCAGTTTGAGTGTTTCCATATATACAAGGCTATATTTCTCCCCTGAGGAGTTTCCTGGCAGTCAGGCCAAGAACAGTAATGAGTTTTCCAATCCAGACCAGCTGGAATCAAGGCTCCAAGTACTTCATTCTGTGCAAAGAATGCACCACTTGTCACATAGATATAAAAATTATTAATGAAGCATTAATAAAGAGAGCTATTTACCATTCATGAGCTATTATAGAGGCCAATAAGAATGTAGAAATATAGCTGTTTGAGAAAGATGGATTAATTGAATTTTTCTCAGTCACAGCTCTCAGCTATTGGTGGGAATAACAGAAACTCAAACGTTGTTCAATTACCCAGTCCTGATCCTGAACAAAGTTGAGTTTTCCTTCCTTAGGACCCAATTACAAACCCTACACCATACACCATTGTCACTGAAGCAGAGGCAAACACACTTCATCTTCTGCAAAGCAATGGCCTGAAATGTAATCCTGCTACAAGATTAATGTCAAGCTACAGTTATTTCACCGATGGCTGTGCTTGCAATTGAAGACTGTTTTCCAAATGTGAGCAGTTCTCTAGTATATCCTAATGTGATAGCTCACACATAGTGCTGCCTCACTTTGCTCCTTGGAGGATTGAACTGGCGTGGTGAGTAGCTCAAAGATCCTTCCTCCCAAGCTCCTGTCTACAGCTAACAAGCCAAGGCAATAAAATTCCTTAATAGATGTGTCTAAATTAAGGAATTCCTCCTGGACAAGTATAACATAAAGACAATTTTAGGACAGCAAGGAGATCAAACCACTCAATCCTAAAGGAAATCAGTCCTGAATATTCATTGGAAGGACTGATNAATAGATGTGTCTAAATTAAGGAATTCCTCCTGGACAAGTATAACATAAAGACAATTTTAGGACAGCAAGGAGATCAAACCACTCAATCCTAAAGGAAATCAGTCCTGAATATTCATTGGAAGGACTGATGCTGAAGCTAAAACTCCAATACTTTGGCCACCTGATGACTCATTGGAAAAGACCCTGATGCTGGGAAAGACTGAAGGCAGGAAGAGAAGGGAATGACAGAGGATGAGATAGTTGGATGGCATCACTGACTCTATGGACATGAATTTGAGTAAGCTCTGGGACAGGGAAGCCTGCCCTGCTGCAGTCCATGGGGTTGCAGAGTCAGACATGACTGAGTGACTGAACTGAAGAGAAAACAGTCATCTCAGCAAGTTCCTGTTAACACCGTAAGAAATAGAGTTTGTATAGAAAAAGGAATTTGAGGGTTCACAGAGTCATGACTTCTGTGGGGCTCATCCCCATGAAATTCGGTATCAAAACTTTGCTTAACAATTGAGTTTTTTTTTACTACTATGCACCGTGTACCTCCCATAAACATACACTGTAGTAAGGATAATTTATCTCATTTCTTGGCACACAACAAAGGAATAATATTTAAAAATCATGGGAAACAGAGACTACGATCATGACACTCTGTCAGTAAGGGGGTTATCCTAGAAGGACAGTAAAAAAGAGTACTAGAGCCCAGCTACTCCATTTTGCTGCTGAACCTCATGCTGTCTCTGGGGTCGCACAGAGTTGGACTGAAGCGACTTAGCAGCAGCGGCAGCAGCATAGTGGGGGTAGGTATACCAATACTACTTGTGGCTATCTCCCAGAGATATTGGAAAGATCCAGTGGGAACCTGTATATGAAACTGTTTTATAAAGTATACCAAATACTATTTGTTATAGTGGTAGTCAATATTCTTTTCATTATTGAATTTACCTCAGATTTAATCTAAGAAGAAATGATTTTCTTATGACCCTTTTCGTGTCCAAGGCCTGGTACATTATCTTCCACTTGGGAAATCTTAACTATTTGGAATCAAAATGATACAAGCCTTACTCAGAGTATTAGTTATTAGTATCAGTATTAGTTGACTTCCTCACTGGGATGTTGGTAGAGATCTGGATTATCATTTTCCTGGGGTGACTATAGCTATTTGGTTATAACTCTTCCATCATTAAAAAAACTTCCATCATAGAAAACATAGAAAACTCAAGCAAGGCAACTCTCTCTGACACTTTGCTCATGCACACATACATACAATCATTCAGACATTAACTACATTTAGTAAAGTACCCATATGCCAATACTGAGCACAGAAGAATGAATAACATTTCTGTTCTTAAGATGCTCACTGTTTCATTAACAATAAACTAAAAGACATGATACACACTACTCTAGACATTTCAGGCTTTTCTGGTACCGGTGCTGGGGGTATAGTGCATTTTAACAAATACTTACTGAAAGAAATGAATAAAACACAGGCCACTAGTTTTCTTAGAAGAAAGGATGAAGTCACTGAGTTCCAGTTTTGAGAGTCAACAGGAAGTCTGTGTTTTCTGAGTCAATGTATCAGAGATTTCTCTTCCTGAAATCTAGAACAAAACCAAGCTTTTAAGTTACTTTTCCAGTGCAACAAGGAGGTCATGGTGACCCTTGCATTGCAATGAAAAGGTGTTTGTACTCACTGCCTAGTCACCCTTTTTTGTGAAGAAGACTTTTCATTGAGATGTATCGGAGACAAAGGAAAGGAAAGAATGAAGGGGTTGTTGAGATAGAAACTCCTGGTAGCACAAACTTGGGGTGATATATTGCTGGTGAGTTGGGGCTTGATAAACTGGGACTCTGCCACAGATATATTATGAATAATTGTGAAAGAGGCAACATAATTTGCCTTGGCACAGTATCATAAGAGATACTCCCTACACTTGTTAGCAAAGCTTGTTTGTAAACATAGGTGCCCATTATGTCCTATGGAATGTTATTGTCAAACACTTCTGCTCTTTAAGAAAATGAATTAAGTATGAATGAATTTAGTAATGAATTAAGCATTAAGAAAATGAATAAGTAAACCATGAGATGGGGGAAAAAACCCCACAATATGTGTATCTGTCAAAGAATTTTTCTCCAGATACATAAAGAATTTCTATAACTAAATAACAAAAGGACAAACAACCTATTTTAAAAATGGGCAAGAGATTTGAAGAAATACATTATTGAAGAGATATATGACTAGCCAATAAATACATGAAAAAATATTCAGCCTCATTAGTCATCAGTTCAGTCGCTCAGTTGTGTCTGACTTTTTGCAGCCCATGGACTGCAGCACACCAGGGTTCCTGTTCATCATCAACTCCTGGATTTGTTCAAACTCATGTCCATCGAGTCAATGATGTCATCCAGTCATCTCATCCTCTGTTGTCCCCTACTCCTCCGGTCTTAAATCTTTCCCAGCGTCAAGGTCTTTTCCAATGAGTCAGTTCTTTGCATCAGGTAGCCAAAGTTTTGGAGCTTCAGTTTCAGCATCAGTTTTTCCAATGAATATTCAGGACTGATTTACTTTAGGATTAACTGGTTTGATCTCCTTGCAATCCAAGGGACTCTCTAGAGTCTTCTCCAATACCACATTTCAAAAGCATCAATTCTTTGGTACTCAGCTTTCTTTAGTCATCAGGGAAATGCAAATTATATGCCATTATGAAACACCACTATACACCCACTGGAATAATTTAAATTAGAAAAAATATGGAGCAACTAGTGCTGTTATACACAACTGATGGAAAGAAAAAATGGTGCAACCATTTTGGAAAAGTCCGGCAGTTTATAATAAAGTCAATCACATAGTACTCTATGACCCAACAATTCCACTCTTAGGCATTTGATTCAGTGCAAGTGAAAATATATATGTACACAAATATTTGTACGTGAATGTTCATAGCAGCCTTTTCATTAATAGGCAAGAACTAGAAACAACCCAATGTCCATCATGGTAAAGGAGTATACAAAGTGTGATACAGTCATACAATGGACTAAAACTCAGCATTTAAAAGGAATGAACTATTCATCTGTGCAACAGTGTGTATAAATCTCAAAAATTATGCTGATCAAAAAAGATAAACACAAAAGAATATGCATTTCATGATGCCTAAAAAAGATACTGCAAGGAGATCCAACCAGTCCATTCTGAAGGAGATCAGCCCTGGGATTTCTTTGGAAGGAATGATGCTAAAGCTGAAACTTTAGTACTTTGGCCACCTCATGCGAAGAGTTGACTCATTGGAAAGGACTCTGATGCTGGGAGGGATTGGGGACAGGAGGAGGAGGGGACGACAGAGTATGAGATGTCTGGATGGCATCACTGACTCGATGGACGTGAGTCTGAGTGAACTCTGGGAGTTGGTGATGGACAGGGAGGCCTGGCGTGCTGTGATTCCTGGGGTCACAAAGAGTCAGACATGACTGAGTGACTGAACTGAACTGAACTGAAATGAGAAAAGATACATCTAATTGTAGTAATAATTATCATTATTATAGATAGCAGGTAAATGGCTGCCTGGGGTTGGTGTTGAGGAGCATGTTAGCTCACAGGGATTTGAGGAACTTTCTGAGGTGATGGAAGTGTTCTGTATCTTGACTGTGGAGGTGGTTACACAGACTATTGGTGAAACTGTACACTAGTATAGGGGCATTTTGTTATATGTAAGTTAGGGTTCCATAAGGTTTTTTTAAAATTGATATTATGGAAGGACATACATAAATGTATTAAAGTAGGACCAAGAGTCAATATTTTCATTATGTATAATTTTTAGTAAAGTAAGTATTTTTGGTTTAGTTGAATATAAGATTGGAGTATATAATTTGAAAGAAATGTTACCTCCACATTCTTTCAACAACCATAGTGTGATATGTCTCAGAGAATATGAAACACAAGGGATTTGAGTCTTCAGGAAGCATTTATATATTTCTGTCTTTTGTCTTCCAAAAGAGAATGTGCTGTGCTGTGTTTAGTCGCTCAATTGTGTCCAAATTTTCTTTGCAACCTCATGGACTGTAGCTGCCAGACTCCTCTGTCCATGGGGTTTCTCCAGGCAAGAATACTGGAGTGGGTTGCCATTTCCTCCTCCAGGGGATCTTCCCTACCCAGGAATCAAACCCAGGTCTCGCACATTGCAGGTGGATTCTTTACTGTCTGAGCCACCAGGGAATCAGAGTACATGATTGAAAGAAGTGTTATCTTCATATTCTTTCAACAACCATAGTGTGATACGTCTCAGAGCATATGAAACACAAGTCACTTGAATCTTCAGGAAAAATTTACAGATTTATGACTTTCATCTTCCAATACAGAATATACAGCCTTAAAAACAGAGACTGGCATCATTCTTATTTGAATTCATGGCAGAAAAGCATTGATTTGTTGATAAGAGGTGGGCAGGTTAAGAAACTTAATCTGGAGGGAAGATGTGGGGTGGGAGGTGGGAGCAGGATTAAAAAAAAAAAAAAAAAAGAAAAGCCCTAGCCAAAAGTAGGTCTTAACCTCAACCAAACGAAGAAGAAACAAAAGAGACTTGCAGCGGCCAAGTGTTTTGAAATGATAAATTTCCACTAAAGAGATGCTGTGATATGATAGATTAGTCTCCCAGGGATGCCAGATTCATTGAGTTGCTCTGTGTACTTTGTAGACACAGACTTCAGTCTTGGTCCCATCTATTCCTTATCTTCTCCCTGGAATACATCTTGGGTCTAAGTCTCATATCTGTTCTATGGAAGACCCTGAAATTCTGCTCAGACATGAGCCAGTCTAAGATAGAGACCCACAGTCTACTCACCTTTCTTATGGAATCTTGGCATTGGAAGTGGCATGTGGTGAGTTTAATATATATTCTAAAATGATCAGGTCTTATTTCATCCCTAAAGTTCTGTTTCCCTACTTTTCTTTAATTCACCAAGACAAATTTGTTAAGAGCAGAAGAGATATTTATAAAGTGTAAGAGTTTATCTTTGGACAAATCATATTTTTGGTCACATCTGGTTTAAGCCTACTTATTTATATAGACCTTTCCCTGAACAGTATTGAGAACTCAATGCACAATTGAAAATGTAGTGTATAGAATGAATACTTTTAATTGTAGTAATCGCTTTAAATGTGCCAAGATTAAAGGTCATTTAAGTGAATCACCTGTGAAAATATAAACTGAAAAGATGACATTCTTAATTTAGCTGTTTCTTAGATTTATTCTTTAGCAGAATTTTGAAAGTGACTTAAATGCACCACATATGATTTATCCAAGACCACTCATCAAATCAGAACTGGAATCTTACATAAAATGTCTTTTTTCTAAATGTCAGAAAATAATCGGGTCTTAACCTAGAAAATTTTAGATTATGAATGACATGCAAACAATATAAACTTAGTTGCATATTTTATGTGTGGCTATATTTCTGTGAACACGTAAATCCACAAAGGAGGGACAGGAGTCAAATAACAAGATGATGAACAATCCAAATTAGCCTTTTCAAACAGGTTGACGTGTTTCGGTTAGCTTTGCCGTTCAGGTGTCTGTGCATCATATTGCTGTTAGAAAGTCTACAGCACTGTTTCAGGGGTAGTAGCACCATAATGAGAATGCCTGTTTTTCCCTTCTACATTTTCAGAAAGGGCTCTAGGAAATGGAGCATGAATTTTAAAATTCAGTCACGTGGATTTGCATCTCAGCATTGTCATAAAACCATGGATTTGACAAATCTGTACAAGTGCACCCCTTTGGGGATTTGGAAAGAGAATGCTACATGTCCCCTTAGACTGAAAATACTTCCTATGCCAGAAATTTCTCCAGCAACTAGAACAAATTAGATTTGGCCTGGAGGATTCAGACCAAAAAATATCCTGCTGTGGGCAAAGTTAAAATATAATAGAAATGGAAAATGCAATACATAATATAAAATTTAACCTACATTATTTTAGCAGCACGTATACTCAGATTAGAACAATATGGGGACATTAGCATGGTACCCATAAGATGATCTGCATATCCTTGTAAGCGCTTCTCATTGTATAAAAATGTAAGCTAAAAATGTGATCTGCACAGGATAAAAGCTATATGGAGATACAGCACAATGTAAACAAGTAATTACCCTGGGGAATGAGGACTACAACCTCTCTGTATTTTTAAACATTTTAAACAGTAAGGATATATAAATGCATAATCAGAAAAAAGCATTTAGATATAAAAAGATAAGTTCATTCAAGCTATTTGACTACATAAAGATAAAAACAGAATTGACCAAAAGTGAATTAATTTTTTTTTTTACTTTAAACCAAATACCTCAGGGAAATGATTTTCAAGTTATTTTGAGTACTGAAAGCTTTTGTAAATATAAAATGGTATGCTGATGCCCAGCACACAAAACAGAGAAGAGACGAGTTGCTCTGGAGGGATAGAGTAGAAATCGAGGATGAACTGAGTCATCTCTTCTTCCAGCCTCCCATTCCCCTGGAAGGCAACTGCACCAAACCTGGGACACGCAGAATGCACCTGGAAAACCACTGGCTACGGCCATGGCTTGTGAACTAGGCAGTTAACTCTTAAGACAGAACCCATATAGCTGATATCTCTGGCACCTAACACAGTGCTCTTGATATGACTGGTCTTCACTACTGATTGCAGCCATGAAATTAAAAGACGCTTACTCCTTGGAAGGAAAGTTATGACCAACCTAGATAGCATATTCAAAAGCAGAGATATTACTTTGCCAACTAAGGTCCGTCTAGTCAAGGCTATGGTTTTTCCAGTGGTCATGTATAGATGTGAGAGTTGGACTATGAAGAAGGCTGAGCGCTGAAGAATTGATGCTTTTGAACTGTGGTGTTGGAGAAAACTCTTGAGAATCCCTTGGACTGCAAGGAGATCCAACCAGTCCACTCTGAAGGAGATCAGCTCTGGGATTTCTTTGGAAGGAATGATGCTAAAGCTGAAACTAATACTTTGGCCACTTCATGCAAAGAGTTGACTCATTGGAAAAGACTCTGATGCTGGGAGGGATTAGGGGCAGGAGGAGAAGGGGACGACAGAGGATGAGATGGCTGGATGGCATCACTGACTGGATGGAAGCGAGTCTAAGTGAACTCCGGGAGTTGGTGAAAGACAGGGAGGCCTGGCGTGCTGCGATTCCTGGGGTCACAAAAAGTCGGACACGACTGAGCGACTGAACTGACTGACTGACTGATGGTTGCCTGGTTAGCTTATTTCCATTGGCCATCTGGTCTCTGTGATACAGAATAGTATGGTAACAGTTTCAAGGTCCTTCACAAATTGTTTGCTTTGGACCCTCCCCACCCAACACCTGACAACTCCTGAGAGGATCAAGGAGGCATTTAGAGCCTCACATCTCACTTGCCAAATGAACCACTGGTGCACACCTGCGATTTAGGCTCTACCTAATTGTAGAAGCAGACTTACTAAAATTGCCTGTATTCAGTGTTTGTAGTCTGGAAGTGTATTAATGACAATGCTGTTGATAGAATTGTGCACAATAAAATATATATGGTGGGAAGCAGGTGACTGTTACAAAAATGATATAAACATACTTTGGAAATTATTTTGTGCTGGAAAGGTCAGGGGTAAAGCCTCCACAAAGATATGGCACTGGGGAAAGGGCCCAGCTGCTTAGATCAAGCATGCTTCTTGCCAGTTTTAGAGTTGTCCATTTTCATATACACATGCACACACACAAATTAGCATTTGTGTACTAAAATATACAAATTAACACATGTGGTTTGGAAACAGAGTATATTAGCTGTTAAAAGGCTGATTCTCGATTCAGAATTCTTGAGTTCAAATCTTACCTTTCCCTCTACCTGGGCATGTATGTCACTTTGGGCAAGTGAGTTTACTTTTCAGTGCCTCGGTTTTTTCTTCTGTAAATTGTGGATGAAAATATAACTATTTATGTTGTAGATTAAAGAATTTAATATCTATCAAGATTTTAGAATAGTGCCAGACACATAGTAGCCACCCAATAAATATTATCTATTGTCATTTTATCATCATATCATGCTATGTTCTGAAAGGAATTATACAGAACTTTGGTAGGTTTTTCCTGGGGGAGAGGGTCTGCTGTGGGTCTGGAGAAGTCCTTTCCATTCTGTACTATTCTCTACCATTGGATTTGCTGATCTTTTATATGGATTACTTTTATTTTTAATGAGAGCAGGGGTTTTGGAACAGGGAGAATTTTACTTTTTCTTCTCTATACCTCTCTATTAAAAAACACACAATCTAGGATGCTGTTAATACACACTTGCTCAATGCAGCCTAATGTCAGGGAGAGGGGGATGAGCATTTTAGCTCCTTTTCTGTCAATAAAACAATGGCATAAAATGTAAGAAAAAACTAAACAAAAAATAAAAACATACAATCTATGATGGATAGATTAATAAATACATAGTTAGATGACGTATAAATACAGATTTCTAAAAGTACAAATGGAAGAAGCAATGAGTATTAGGCTTGAGTTTAAGGGCACATCTTTCTTCATATTATATATTTTCTAAGTAAATATTTCTTATTTATTTGTTTAGGCTGTTCTGGGTCTTCGCTGCTGGGTGCAGACTTTCTCTAGTTGTGGCGAGCGGGAGCTACTCTCTAATTGCTGAACGAGGCCTTCTTATTGTGGTGGTTTTTCTTGTGTGGAGCACACAGACTCAGTAATTGTGGCACACCACCTTAGTTGCCATGTGACATGTGGGATCTTCCCAGAGCAGGGATCAAACCTGTGTCCCCTATATTGACAGGTGGATTCTTAACCTTCAGACCACCAGGGAAGCCCTGATGTCATACTTTTTGCTGCTTGATTTTTAACCCCTAGTACATATCTATCCAGTGGACCTCCCTTCCCTTCCTGATGTCTCTTTTTGTGCTCACTGCATAATCTTTGACTTATGATTTTCAGCTCTTCTTACATTTCCTCTGGAGCAGGGACACATTAACATTCTCCCATACATTTGCTCTAAAGGAAAAGTCATAAAATAGATAAGATTTCTTATTTTTGTTCCTTTAAAAAAAGGTCACATGCATCACTTGAAAGACTCTCTATTGGGCTCAGACTCTGCTTTTGGAAGTTGAGTCTTTTGAAGAAGAAGGATGAGTAAATAAAAAGTCCAAGTAGATGTTATAACCACTGTGAAAGTAGTGAGCTCTGAGTCCTGCAAGGGACCTAGGAGGGTCAGGATGAAGGCCGAGGAGGAGACGCCTTTTCTGAGCCATGAAGGCCAAGAGGAGATTGCTGGATCTTTTGTCAAAGTATGAGCAATTGGTTATAACTTGATCTTTCCCTCTTAACCAGTCCTCCACCAGGGCTATCCGTGCTCTTAATAGCAACTGTTCTCTACTGACTGAAATCTACGGTTAAATGGTGTCTATAAACCAGAGAGTCAAGGGGATGCACTAGAGAATACAGTACTTTGCATTCCAATGATGATTTTCTTTAAAAGTGGAGCAGTTACTGTGCCCTCTTTATTCAAAGACTTCTGGTGTCTGCAGCCCACCTTGCCACACACTCCACAGGCAAGAATTACTGCCCCCAGGAGCAGTCTCCTTCAGTAGCTCAACCTTGTCCCTCCTGGTAACGGCTCTGAGGTGTGTGTTTCCCCAGAAATGATCCTGGTTGGCCACAGTGATAGCTTCACTCCCTTCCCTGTCTCCCTTTCTTGTCACCCGTGATGCTTTCTTTATCTTCCAAATTAATCTCTTTATAAACCTCAAATCCTTGCCCCAGCATCTGCTCCTGAGGGAACCTACATGAAGACTCATGAACAAAAAAGCACATTTACAAACAAATAAAGCATCACTTTTAATGTTGTCCCTATACTCCCTTTACTGTCCATTTGACTGTCTCCTCTCCATTCACATGTGTGGCTCTATCTGAAAAAAAAAAATTACTGGAGTATAGTTGCTTTACAGTGTTCTATTCGTTTCTGTTGTATAGCAAAGTTTATCAAGTATCCCGAAGTCTGATCATGTGTGCTTGTTCCCCCAATTCTCTCTGAATCCTAAGGGCTTTGAGAACATGCATTATGTCTCTCACCTTTGTATCTCCAGGACTCAATACATGCTGGCTAAGTGGATTTCCTCTGGGCTCTGCCATCCTCCTCAAGGAATGATGCATAGCTCAGAATAGTTTACAAAATTCCCAACAAGAGAGACAAGGTAGATGAATTGGGGGGCCAGTGTCCTGGAAGAGAAGCAACACTGATAACTTTTCCACAGGTAAACTTAACTCTTGCCCTGTGGGTAAAGCATGTACATTATGATATTTCAACTTGTTGGTCTCTAAAGTGAGGATTAAATAACACTTGCCATGATTTATTGTCAAAAAAGTGCTTTGAAACTTCAGTGAGACTCTATATGATCAAAATAGTAGCCACTGTTTCATCATTTAAATAATCTCATTGGCAAAGACCATGCATTAATCATCACAGCTGAGTATTTTTATATTCACTGAGCATCTTTCATCTGAGAACATCACCATGGTTTATAAACATTGACTCAATGTCACCCTCATGAAAACCCCTAGACTGGTCCTTGCCATGAATTGATAAACCAAGGCCTGAGATAGTTAAACAGCTTGTTCCAAAATGTCCAGATTTGGGGGCAAGAAACTGGCTACCGCTATACGAGTCAGTAATCAAGAGAGAGCCCTGTGTAAATATTTGGGTGGATGAGACAAATAGATCAGATAGGCAGACCCAGAAGGAAAGTAGCACTGTCTTCTTTCTCTGCTCTTCGTAGGAGTAATTGGGAATTCCTGATTGGATCTCAAGAAAAAGCTTCACGAATAACAGGTTTCATGAATTATGAAAACCTTGCAAAATATTTAACAGTTGCTTTGTGCCAAGCAGCTACTCTCTGTGCATTCCAAAGAAGCTCTTTCAAGTGACTCCATATATTTTATGCGCCTGACAATAAAAATAACTGTACCTTCCAGCCAGATAAAGAGGGAAGGCTGTTGCACCTTTATGGAAGACAGATGGGCAAGGCATACATTAAAACGGCTCCATTACAGTAAAATATGATCACTCTGTCTCAGCATCTGTTCCCCAGAGTGGGAACCTCTCATCAACGCCAACAATTGCTGACGCCAGTGGTCAGCAATTGCTAGTTGCTCCTGCTTGAGCCCCGGGATTGGCAGGCGAATTCCCACTTTGGCTAGCAGGCCACCAGTTGAGAAGTGTGAGGGACCCCATGGCTCACAGACACTGTGTTATCTGTTCCAGACTGGTCCCCAGAGAGCACCAAAGTCAGTAACCCCAGGATAGAGTCACAGAGAACTGGGGGCACTGGGAAATGGCAGATTCTCCACCTGCTTGTGCCTGCTGTGTGGCTTTGGGAAAATCACTTTACCCTTCTGTTTTTCAGGTCCTCAGGCATATGATGAGGCATTTAAAACAGATCTGAAATTTTCCATCTGTACCACGAAACCCCTGCATTTTAGCTTTTTCAGGAGCCACTGAAGAGGTTCCCAAAGGCAGAGCACCACCAAAGGCCAAAAGAGAAAAAATCTTCTTGCTCCCCCTCAAAAAGTTTGAAAACCACTGCTTCTGATGTCTGTTTTTCCTAATTTTGAGAACATAAAGGAAGTCAGTCATTTGATTGTTCTGCTATCCTATGAGTCCTTTGTATCAGAGTAATGGATCAGATGGTAGAGAATCCACCTTCAGTGCAGGAGACTGGGGTTCAGTCCCTGGGTTGGGAAGATCCCCTGCAGAAAGGAATGGCAACCCACTCCCGAATTCTTGCCTGGGAAATCCCATGGACAGAGACGCTTGCCCGGCTACAGCCCATAAGGGGTCACAAGGAGTCGAACACGACTGAGTAACTAAGCACAGGCACAGAATGGAACTGAGTCATGTCGGGGCAGAGAGACCTGCCAGCAAAACTGGTCAGTCAGTGGAGGAGCGACCAGGAAGCTCGGTTGAGTTAACCCTCCCACGGCCACCAGTCCCCACCTGCCATGAGGGCTCAGCAGAGCTTTTCCAGCAAAGGCTGCCACTTCCTCCTCTGCCAGCTTCACTGTGAGGGCCCTCCTGGGCCACAGCCCCCAGGCCTCTATTCAGAAACTCACTGAAACCATCATAAGCAGTCTTTCATTGGTCTGCTTTGTGGGATGTGCTGGCAAAATAGCCATAGACCTAGGAACACGGTGATTTGTGCTTCTTTTTCATGCCTTTTCTCTGAATGAATGAGGAAGAAAAGTGACATTTTATAGCGTCTGAAAACATGTACTAATTATAATGCTAGACAGCTTGGGGTTAATCCTGGCCACTGTACTTCCTAGTAGCTTTTTGGCCCTGGGCAAGTCACACAACTGGCCTATAGGATAATAGTAACAACAATAACAACAGTAACACCTAGATACCTTTGGGACTGTTAAGACAATTAAATAAGTTAATATGTTTTAATGGATGTAAAGCACTGCCATTCAGTTAGCGTTACAGATGTGTGTGTTTGCTAATTTAGCAAATACAAATGCATATATACATATGCATACGTATACATATCCTATATCTATATCGATCAATCAGTCAATAGATAAATATAAAAGGGTGCCCACTACTTTGTTCAGATACTAGGCTGGGCATTTTATCAATATTGGTCATATCTGTATATGTATTATATACCCACTAGCAATCATCCCACCCTTATGGATGAGGTAAAAGAACCAAAATTTCTCCCCAAGCAAGTTGTAAGTATAAAATTAGGATTTTGTTTCCTAGTCTCAGCATCTCACACAGATCCCTCTATGCTGAGAGACACATCTTAAACATCTTGCCTGGCAGAGGTGCCTGGCAGCCTATCTTAGAATGAAGAACCAACACAGCCATTTATACTCCTCTTCTCATTAAAGCACACATTTTCTGTGGTTAGAACAAATGCCAGACCACAGGGATCTGAGAGAGATTTTGCTGCTCCCTCTCAACTTTGTGACAAAATGCCCTGGAAGGGCCACCTGGTTACAGACGGCAGCGCCTGCAGTGGTGTCTGGAGTCGCTCCTGCTGGGTCATGAAAGCCGACTATGACATTTTTGGGAATTCTATGAGGCAGTTGTTATCACAGCCACTATTAAAAATTAAATTTTATAAACTCAAATTTTATTCTAAACAAAAGTAGTAAATACTCATAACTTCCTACTTACTGTATACATTTTACTGCTATCTATGCATTGGAGGTTATTGGCAGCCATAATATACAATGATGTGCCTCTGTGTTTCCCTGCCCACCTCCCTTTTCAGTGGCATCACACTGGAAGCTTAATACTAGCCATGGTGGTTTCTGTGGTGAGTATTTACATCATAGAAACTGGCATATGCTACAAATCATAATTTGACTTGTTTTGTGGATTATGTAGAGTTAGTAATGGGAAAATATTAATGCAGATTAAACTTAAAAACATGTTGCATCTGCCACAAAATACTTATCAAGTTTTGTAACCTTACAATGTAGAAATCTGGTAGACACTACCTTAACCTTAATCTGACCCTTTGATAAGACTAATATCACCAGTAATAAGATATACGGTTATTATGTACTGCTTGATGTCTTCAGTCTGACCCACGCTACTTTTCCAGGTGTAAGTGCTACCATGTCGTCTGGACCCACTTTTTACCTTCCTGCCTTTTATACCTGGCCATCACTCCCCTCCTTCCTGGAACAACTTCTCCCTATATCCCTGCTCAGGTTAATCCTGTCCCTTTACCAGGTACCATATCCATTCTTTCTTTCTCTTAAATGGAACTCTCCATGATAGTCTCTGCAGTTCTCCTTCCTGCAACTCCTGTGTTAATTCCTGTTCAATTATTTCCTGCAATACCATTCATTTGGAGATTACATGATATTTTGGATTGTTAGATTGTGTTTGTGTGTGTTTATGTGAAATCCTCCAACATGACTTTAAGTCTCTAATTGCAGAGACTAACTGCTTCCATAAATCATGCCAGAAACTCAGTATGTGTTCAGTAAATATTTGCTGACCACTTTTAAAAACAAATGACAGCCACCACCATTGAAGTCCTAGATTTTATTACTTCCTTCCATGTTAAATTTTAATCTCTAAGCAAAGTACTTGTCTTTAGGAACTTTTTACATCGCAGCCTTTCAGACAGAAGGATCAACATCATTATACCATATTTATGTAGGACCTGTCATCCACTGGTTTCAGTTCTAAAAGCCACAATTAACCTTCAAATGGTGACGACAGTAAGAAGACAGAGCTCAGCCTTAGATGATCCTAAAGCCCACTCAACCTCATTTTGTAAATCTTTGTCAACCCAGTGCTGGGCACACTGTCTGGCTCTTAGTAGGCCTTCAGTAAATGTTTTAAAATTATCCCTTTGAGGTCACTGAAGAATGCTTTCCTAGAACTGTTTGGAAAGTGGTATGTCCTACAAACAGTGACTGTGTCTCCTCTTCCATGTTTGCCTATACTTGGGTTGCACACCTTGTAGCAGCTCTCTCAATTTTTCCTCAGTGTAACCCAGTGTTGAAGAGAGTACCCTTCAGAGGAATTGCAATGCCACGTGCCCAAAGCCAAGCCCCACTTCAGTTTCTATTGCGCTTCAAGAAGGGCAGGAAGTTGTTCTGGGAAAGGGCAGGTTGGTGGTGAGGAATTGCTCTACTTAAGAATCTTTGGCAATTACTTAGCAAGGTTTACAGGATTTATTTCTCAAGGTGGTTTGATTTACAGAAAAGTTGTCTTAAAAAAAAAATGCTGGGTAAAAACACGTTCCACATTGCATTTGTATGAGTTGCCCTGAATGCCATAAAATTATTTTTCCTGAGGCTGTTAGCTAAGAGTCTGAGTAACACACTGGGATTTTATGGGAGCCAAATGTAGGGAGCTCATGGCTGCCTCTGTCTGCGTACTGCCTGACCTCCTGCTCAGTCTTTCCACATGCTGGTGATCCTCAACCCATTCACCACAGTGGAAACCTTGAAGTAATCATCTTCAGATATTTCTACGCTTTTTGCCATACCTACTAAGCTCATCTTTAAAAAAAAAAAAAAAAAGAAAGAACATCCTCTTGAGCTATATCCGTAAATGTCATGGTCTCAAAATGAGGACGTCGCCAGGTTCTCAGGCCCTGGGTTCCTGCTCTTTCCTAGGCTGCCATGCATCTCCTCTGTGCCATGTCCAGAAAGCATCTTCTGGGTCCCAGCAGAGGCTGTGCCTCATGTCACTGTACACTGATCGGCTCCCCCCATTTCCAGTGTTCACTGCAGGAGACTTTCCTCAGTGCACATCCCTTGATCTCTGTCAATGGCAGTGAGACCCACAGGAGGGCATTCTGAGGACCAGAAGAATTGCTGCTCCTGGGAGGGCAGGGAGAGAACTTAATTTGAAGCCTTGGATTGACTGATGTTGTGCTCAGGTGAGGCAACACTACTAGCTCCTTGCACAACCAAGGAGGCAGTCAGTGGAGGGTGGGGTACACAGAGAACTCACCCCATTCCTGTCTGCCTGCACAGACTTGTTCACACAGTTCGAATGGCTGTAGATCAGTTCATCCTGAAGGCTACTGTTATTTTTTCCCCTGAACCACATGCTTAAACCAACTTCCTCCACATAAACAGCCATTGCACATTAATATCACAACTGAAGGAAGGGGGGATTTTCTCCTACCCATCAGCAGTGTGTGATTCAGTCATCAGTACATAAATGTCAGTCACAACAGTGCCAGATGGTTGGACGATGAGCTGTTTCTTGTGATGGTTGGACTTTCATTGGAAAAGTACCCAGAACCTGACTACACGGAGTTCCTTCCCTGGGGGATCATTGAGATGCTTGCTTTTTAAAACCTTCTTCCTACTTTTCCCATTTTGAATACCTGTCAGGTCTATGTAAATATCACCATCTCTCTCTTCTTTGCCCAGACAGCAGTCACTTTATTTAGCTTTTCCTTCTAAAACATTTTACTTAAAGGGGTTGTCAGTATTACTATGCTTCCCCGGAAACCGGGGATTAAAATTCTCTGCCTTCCAGAACGGGTGAATACTTGCTTTGTCATGAGAAAAATCAATATCTGCCGCCACAGGAAGCAGGGCAGGGAGCAACTGGACAAAGCCCTGCTCTTCAGCTGAGTAGCAGGGTCACTTACATGACCCGAAAGGTTATGCTTTCCTGCTTGTTTTACAAAAAAACTAATGAACTGGGCAGAGGAACAGGAGTCCAGATAAGACAAGAAGTGTGTGCCAGGTACTCTCCAGTGGAGAGCATGGCCCTGGGAGCAGCCACTCGGCTGGATGCAGTCCTGCCGACCCAGGGGGAGCCTCCTGAGGAAATGACGTTCCCACTTCGGGGAAGGGAAGCACAGTGGACAGCCCATCCACAGGCTGTGGAAACCCAGCCTTTCCCCACCCGACATGAACTGAACAGCGTTTAGCCATTCTGGGCAGTTCTGTCTACGGAGGCTCAGGGAGCTGCAAGGACATTTTGAGCCTGTTCTGTCACTTTTGGTTAAAGCAGGGAAACACAGTACCTTCTGGCCTTGCAGGGCCTAAAAAGGTCTAGTATATCCACCTTTCAAACCCCACTTAAAAAAAAGTGGGAGATACTTTTTTAAAAAAGTGAGATACTTTTAAATTTATTTATTTTATTATAAAAAATAAAATTTATTTATTCTTTTATTTCTACTATTTTTTATTTATTATGATTTACATGCATCAGTTCAGTTCAGTCACTCAGTCATGTCTGACTCTTTGCGACCCCATGAATCGCAGCACACCAGGCCCCCCTGTCTATTACCAACTCCCAGAGTCAATTCAAACTCATGTCCATCGAGTCAGTGATGCCATCCAGCCATCTCATCCTCTGTCATCCCCTTCTCCTTCTGCCCCCAATCCCTCCCAGCATCAAGGTCTTTTCCAATGAGTCAACTCTTCACATGAGATGGCCAAAGTATTGGAGTTTTAGCTTTAGCATCAGTCCTTCCAATGAACACCCAGGACTGATCTCCTTTAGGATGGACTGGTTGGATCTCCTTGCAGTTCAAGGGACTCTCAAGAGTCTTCTCCAACACCACAGTTCAAAAGCATCAATTCTTCGGCACTCAGCTTTCTTCACAGTCCAACTCTCACATCCATACATGACTACTGGAAAAACCATAGCTTTGACTAGATGGACCTTTGTTGGCAAAGTAATGTCTCTGCTTTTCAATATGCTATCTAGGTTGGTCATAACTTATCTTCCAAGGAGTAAGCGTCTTTTAATTTCATGGCTGCAGCCACCATCTGCAGTGATTTTGGAGCCCCCCAAAATAAAGTCTCTCATCCTTCTTCATAGTCCAACTCTCACATCCATACATGACCACAGGAAAAACCATAGCCTTGACTAGACGGACCTTAGTCGGCAAAGTAATGTCTCTGCTTTTGAATATACTATCCAGGTTGGTCATAACTTTTTTTCCAAGGAGTAAGCGTCTTTCAATTTCATGGCTGCAGTCACCATCTGCAGTGATTTTGGAGCCCCCCAAAATAAAGTCTGACACTGTTTCCACTGTTTCTCCATCTATTTTCCATGAAGTGATGGGACCAGATGCCATGATCTTCGTTTTCTGAATGTTGAGCTTTAAGCCAACTTTTTCACTCTCCTCTTTCACTTTCATCAAGAGGCTTTTTAGCTCCTCTTCACTTTCTGCCATAAGTGAGGTGAATCCGTGTCATCAAAAAAGGTGGCATATTACAGTGATTTGAGGAAAGAGAGGCAATGCAGTTAGACAAACCAGAATGGATTCGTACATTTTCTGACTGTGGGCATAATTTGCATTTGTAATTTTATTCAGCAACTCCCAGATGGAGTATAAAGAGATTTCCATTTTTGTTTATCTTGTCATAGATCATGCTTTTGGTTAAATTAGCCTACAAAAGGTTTGCTTTGGTATTTTGGTCCATCAACATGATCTGTAGTTTATAAACATGTAAGAAACTGCTGACATTTTATAAATGACACCTCCATTTAATTGCCCTCCACTTCCTACTGCATCCTACCACTCTAAGTGAAGAAGCGTTTGTAATTTAAAATTAAATTCAGCAGCTTCCTACAGTAATCTTAGTCCCAAGTTTGCAAAGGCTTCCAACTCTATTGAAATTACTGTAATAATTAGCCAATATTGAAGTGAAGTTGCTCAGTTATGTCCTACTCTTTGTGACCCCAAGGACAGTAGCCTACACCAGGCTCCTCCATCCATGGGATTTTCTAGGCAAGAATACTGGAGTGGGTTGCCATTTCCTTCTCCAGGGTATATTCCTGACCCAGGGATCAAACCCAGGTCTCCCGCATTGCAGGCAGACACTACCATCTGAGCCACCAGGGAAGTTAAGCAAGTACAAAGTATCAGGCTGGGCTTTCCTGGTGGATCACACTGTGAAGAAGCTACCTGTCAAAGAAGGAGACCCAGGTTCAATCCCTGGGTCAGGACGATCCCCTGGAGAAGGGAATGGCTACCCACTCTAGTATTCTTACCTGGAGAATCCCATGGACAGAGGAGCCTGGTGGACTACAGTCCATGGGGTTGCAAAGAGTTGAACACAACTGAGTGACTAAGCACGCACACAGAGAGACGTTATCAGGCTATATACTTGTATAAAATTATTAATCCTTGCAGTGATTTTATGAGATAGGTATTGTTATTTTCCATCTTAAAATGGGAAACTGAAGACCTGATAGGGTAAATAATTCACCCAATTAAGGGTGGAGTCTGGTTTTGAATGCAGAGTTTTGCTCCAGAAAATGGAAATTTATATATATATATAGAGAGAGAGAGAGAGAGCGCGCGCGCGCATATTTCTTGAGGTCAAGTTACTGCTTGATTTCATCCAAGGCTCATTTAGCTGACTCACATCTTTCCCCCCCAACTCAAAAAATTTCTAATAACTTTAGAGATTCTAAAATAATAATGATGATAAAACTTTTACCTTGAACCTGACCACCACAAAATTTTTATCTCTTTTATATGTCATCTTTTAGTCTTTGAACACATACATATTTTATATAGTTGTAATTATAGCAATCATAGTAACTTTATATATTGATTTTTCAATTAATAGTATATTGTAAGTATTTTCCACACTGTTACATGGTAATCATAATTATTTTTGATGATTTTATAATATTCTATGCAGTTAACCCACTAAATTGATTTGACTATTTCTCTGTTGTTAGAATCATAAGTTCATTTAAATTCTTCTATAGTCATAGGCCATACAGCAGTAAATCACTATATGCCTCAGTTTGAATTACTTTCATACATAAATTCTTAGGAGTGGGTAAAAATTCATAAAAGACCATTTCAATTGTTGCTGTCTTGGCAGTGAATGAGCCTGCCTTTCTCCCCACAACCTCACCAGCAATGGTAATTAATTAATATTTTTAAATTGTTGGGTTAATTTAGCAGGTTACAATAAAGGGTGAATTATTTATTTGTATTTCATTGGTAAGTTGAATGATAATTCACTTTAGAAACAATAAGAAATACATTAAACAAGTAAACTAATTTTCTAATTTACATCACATGCTTTTTTTTTTCTCCTACCTGAACACCAAACTGGGTCCTGAAATTACTGTGTTTGATCAGGGAGAAAACAGCCTTCTTAGCTTTCTGCTGTCATTAGAAAGTGATGCATTATGTTCTGACCTGCGTAACCTTGGTTCAATGTCCTTGAAGGACCTGCATTATGTTTTCATTGCCGAGCTCTCAATGCACATTGAGTGACATCCTCTGGTGAAAGGAATTGAGGAAGTGGGTAAGGACAGTGAAAGATGTGGATATAAGATGAAACTGGAGACTCATTATCTTTAACTCATTCTAATAAGAAAAATGCAAACACAACTCCAAATTGCCACCAAAGTGAAAATCTACACTTTCCTCCATGAAAGACCATCTGCATTGATTTTTTTTTTCTTGTACCATTAAAGGTCAGAATGAAAATACTTCATCCTTTAAGATTATCCCATAAATAGGCTAGTTTTTGCTGAGAGTGAGAATTTTCTCCACACAGCTCTAATATCTTATTTATCTCCTCCCCTCTACAAACACAAACAGCTTACGTGGTTATGAACAAGCCCACTACAAAGAAAAGACCATATGGGGGCTTTGGCGCTATAACTCATAACGACAAAATGGCTTGATGTACATTCCTTAGACACTGGAATTATTATATGAACCTGATGGTTTTGTCATTTTGCTCAACATACATCACATTTCCTGAATTCCCTTCTATACCAAAAGCATAAATAAGATACAAAATGACACCACTGAATATCGCAAGGCCTTTTTAGGGACTGCATTACATGGGAAGAAATGCACAGATGAAACCTGTATCAGTGATCATTTCTCTTTTTCACACATCAAAAAAAGAGTCTCCAGAGCAGTTATTGTGGTGTGCAGTGCCATAATTTTTGTAATTAATGAGTAAGGTGTGAGGTCCAGAGAGAGTTCTTGGAAATCTGACTGCTTTGAGAACACACATGTGCTGTAACTCACTGCCTTAAATTTTTATAGGCCTTATACATTTCAAAAGTAATATACATGCTAGGGTCCAGAGATGATTTTTTTTTTTTCTATATGAATTCTTGTGTTTGTTGGTTGTAGTTTTAAAGAGTAGAGTTAGCCCGGAATAGCTTTTGTAGCAATAAAAAGTGATTTTATTGAAGGTCTGCTTTATTGCTACTGAACACAACGCATTTGTTATCGCTTTTATTTTCTCTGAGGAAAGTCTCAGTGAGAAAAGGAAACCTTTGCAAATCTCTCATTCACTTCAGTGCACTGATAGCACCATGGATAGCACATTCACATCCATGAAACACTCTGGAACCTTACAGTTGCCTCGTTAGGGTAAGTAATATTAACTCCCTCTTCCAAGTGAAGAGAGGATCCCTCAGGGATGCAACAGGGTCATCACAGTGTCCTGCTCTTAAACCCACAGCAGCATGGCTCCACTGGGGGAAAAAACAGCATCTGAGATTTCAGACCAGATGGTTAGAAATTATTCTCTCCACATTCCACAATCGCTTGTTGCCTGAAGTAGGGCATGAATCCAGTGTCCGTTCTTGTGAACTTCAGTCTTCTGCTTGATAGGCATTTCCCAATCATTCCAAGTCTTCGTAGTTTCTCCTTCTTCCCACACTGAGACAACACGAAGCAGATCAAGGTTGCATACTAAGATGAAGGGCAAGTTTTAAACACTGTTTTTGCATAACTGAAGGCAAGTAGCCAAATAGGTGAAAATCACATATTTTACAATTGTTGTTTAGTCACTAAGTCATGTCCAACTCTTGTGACCCTCTGGACTGTAGTCCATCAAGCTCCACTGTCCATGGGATTCTCTAGGCAAGAATACTGGAGTGAGTTGCCATTTCTTTCTCCAGTTGCCCTTTCCTTCTCCTTTTACAGTGAAAATATGTAATTCCCAGGAAAATTTCCAAAGAGAGAAGGGCCAATAAGGATTGAAATTTGCTCAAATCCTTGCAACCTTAGGCCCATAAATTTGTGCAAAAAGCATACTTTGGAAGCTCATTCAAACACTCTACCTATAGAATAGAATTCACCATAATCCATACCCTTTTAGGTCTGAAGGTCTGTAGTTAGAACTGGACATGGAACAACAGACAGGTTCCATATAGGAAAAGGAGTACATCAAGGCTGAATATTGTCACCCTGCTTATTTAACGTCTATGCAGAGTACATCATGAGAAACACTGGGCTGGAAGAAACACAAGCTGGAATCAAGATTGCCAGGAGAAATATCAATAACCTCGGATATGCAGATGACACCACCCTTATGGCAGAAAGTGAAGAGGAACTAAAAAGCCTCTTGATGAAAGTGAAAGAGGAGAGTGAAAAAGCTGGCTTAAAGCTCAACATTCATAAAACGAAGATCATGGCATCTGGTCCCATCACTTCATGGGAAATAGACGGGGAAACAGTGGAAACAGTGTCAGACTTTTCGGGCTCTAAAATCACTGCAGATGGTGACTGCAGCCATGAAATTAAAAGACGCTTATTCCTTGGAAGAAAAGTTATGATCAACCTAGATAGCATACTGGAAAACAGAGACATTACTTTGCCAACAAAGGTCGGTCTAGTCAAGGGTATGGTTTTTCCAGTAGTCATGTATGGGTGTGAGAGTTAGACTATAAGGAAAGCTGAGTGC